>MU677122.1:14656-28377 GCA_026770625.1 Nicotiana glauca | reverse complement strand
GGTTGCCTCCCAAGAAGCGCCTGATTTAATGTCGCGGCACGACGCATGTTACCATCACAGTCATTTCAAATGAATGAATGCCACCATGTGGTTGTCATCAATCTTGCCCAAATAGTGCTTGACACGATGCCCATTGACCTGGAAAACTTCACCATTCTTATTTTTGAATCAATGGCACCAAAAGGAGTTACACCAACCACTTCAAAAGGACCGCTCCACTTAGACTTCAGCTTACCCGGAAATAACCTCAACCGGGAGTTGAAAAGAAGAACCATGTCACCAACTTTGAATTCCTTCCCTTGGGCATACTTGTCGTGAAAGTACTTCATCTTGTCCTTATACAAGGACGATCTGGAGTAAGCATGAAACCTAAACTCATCAAGTTCATTCAATTGCTCAACCCGGAGATTTGCAGCGACATCCCATTCTAAGTTCAACTTTTTCAAAGCCCACATAGCCTTATGTTCCAATTCTACCGAAAGATGACAAGCCTTCCCAAACACCAACTGATACGGCGACATACCAATCGGAGTCTTGAAAGATGTACGATAAGCCCAAAGAGCATCATCCAATTTCTTCGACCAGTCGGTCCTATTTGCATTAACAGTATTGGATAAATACTCTTGATCTCTCGGTTAGAAACCTCAACTTGACCACTCGCTTGAGGATGATAAGGAATGGTCACCTTGTGATTTAACCCATACTTGGCTAGCAAGGAGTCAAAAGCCTTTTTGCAAAAATGGGACCTCCCATCACTAATGATGGCACGAGGGGTTTCAAACCTAGTAAAGATGTGTTTTTTCAAAATTGTCACGACACTCCGGGCTTCATTGTTGGGAAGAGCCACGACTTCAACCTACTTTGAGACATAATCCACCGCCACGAGAATATACGTGTTCCCACAAGATCTTACAAATGCGCCCATGAAATTAATGCCCCACACATCAAAAATATCTACCTCTAGAATGGTGTTAAGAGGCATCTCATCCCTCTTAGCAATCCCGCCAGCTCTTTGGCATGCATCACACTTTTTCACCAATTCGCTTGCATCTTGAAACAAAGTCGGCCAATAGAAACCACAACTTAAAACCTTTGACGTCGTCCTCACTCCCCCCATGATGACCACCATAAGGGGAAGAGTGGCAAGCCTCCAATATGTTTAATTGTTCTTCTTCCGGGACACATCGGCGAATCACACCATCGGTGCAAATTTTAAACAAGTAGGGCCCATCCCAATAGTAATCCAAACTATCCCGCTTGAGCTTCTTCCTTTGGTTGGAAGAGAGCTCATACGGGACTATACCGGTCACAAGATAATTGGCCACATCGGCAAACCACGGCATATCATGCATAGACACCGCAAGGAGTTGTTCATCCGGGAAAGCATCATTTATATCAACACCATTGCTCGGTCTCCCTTCTTCCTCTAGCCGGGATAAATGATCCGCGACTTGATTTTCACTTCCTTTTCTATCCACAATCTCTAAATCAAATTCTTGCAAGAGTAGTACCCATCTCATCAACCTCGCATTCGAATCTTTCTTTGTCATCAAATACCTAAGGGCGACATGATCTGTATGGATAATTACCTTGGCATAAGGTATAGTCAAAACTTTTCCATGGCGAAACAAAAGCTAGCAGCTCCTTCTCGGTGACTGTATATATCTTTTGAGCCTCATTCATCGTCTTGCTTGCGTAGTACACCGGATGGAATATTTTGTTGATTCTTTGGCCAAGCACCGCACCAACCGCTACATCACTCGCGTCACACATAAGTTCAAAAGGCAATTCCCAGTTGGGTACGGTGATGATGGGAGTTGTGGTCAATTTATGTTTCAACAATTCAAAGGACTCCATACACATCTCATCAAGACGAACTTCACATCTTTTTCCAACAGTTTACAAAGCGGGTTCACAATTCTTGAAAAATCTTTAATGAATCGCCGGTAAAACCCGGCGTGGCTCAAAAAACTCCTCACCCATTTAACAGAAGTAGGGGGAGGGAGCCTTGAGATGACCTCTATTTTCGACTTATCGACTTCAATACCATGCTTTGAGACTTTGTGCCCTAAGACAATTCCCTCTTGCACCATGAAGTGACATTTTTCCCAATTTAGTACAAGATTTGTTTCCTCACATCTTTTCAACACTTTATCCAAGTTCATTAGGCATTCTTCAAATGAGTCCCCCACCACACTAAAATCGTCCATGAAGACCTCTAGAATATCCTCCACCATGTCGGTAAAGATTGCCATCATACATCTTTGGAAGGTCGCCGAAGTATTACAAAGTCCAAATGGCATTCTTGAGAAAGCAAATGTGCCATATGGACATGTAAAGGTTGTCTTTTCCTGATCCTCCGGGGCAATGAGAATTTGATTGTACCCCGAGTAGCCATCAAGGAAGCAATAATAAGCCCGACCCGCTAAACGATCAAGCATTTGGTCCAAGAATGGTAGAGGGAAATGATCTTTTCTAGTGACCTTGTTGAGCTTTCTATAATCCATGCACACCCTCCAACCCGTGACCTTACGAGTAGGAATCAATTCATTATTGGCATTGGTGACGACCGCCATACCCCCCTTCTTTGGCATACATTGGATCGGTGAGGTCCATGAACTATCCGATATAGGGTAGACTACACCGCCATCCAACCACTTGATAACCTCTTTCTTGACTACCTCTTGCATATCTTCATTTAATCTTCGTTGGTGCTCAAGAGACGGCCTTGCATATTCCTCCAAAATGATCTTATGCATACAAAAAGCGGGGCTTATACCCCGAATATCTGCCAACGTCCATCCAATCGCCCGTTTGCGCTTTTGGAGCACCGCCAAAGTGGCGTCAACCTGCAAGTTAGTTAACCAAGAAGAAAGAATAACATGCAAAGCGAAATTAGGACCCAAGTATTCATACCTGAGGTGATGAGGAAGTGGTTTCAACTCCAACACTGGTGGCTCCTCAATAGATGGCTTTGTTGGGGGAGTTTTACGATTCTCAAGGTCCAATAGGCTCATAAGAGTATGAGCCCATACCATGCAAAGCATTTACACATTCAATTCTCCCGGCATCATCATTAGCCTCCATGTTCAAAAGCACCGCTTTAAGTGGGTCATCAACATTGATCATTGCGCTTATGTCATCCACTATCACCGCCGTGACAATGTCAACAAACGAGCAAACCTCGGTACTATTTGGTTTCCTCATAGACTTGCATACATGGAACACCACCTTTTCATCACCAACTCGGAAGGTCAACTCTCCCGCCTCGACATCAACCAAAGCCTTCCCCGTTTCTAGGAAAGGTCTTCCAAGGATAATTGGGACTTTAAAGTCCACCTCACAATCTAGTATCACGAAGTCGGCCGGCAAGATGAACTTATCAACACGAACAAGGACATCATCGATGATACCCAAAGGCCGCTTCATTGACCTATCCGCCATTTGGAGCCTCATTGAAGTCGGGCGAGGTTGCCCGATTCCCAAAGTTTTGAAAACCGAATATGGCATTAAGTTGATACTCGCCCCCAAGTCACAAAGGGCTTTTGCAAAGTCGGCGCTTCCAATAGTGCATGGGATAGTGAATGCACCGGGGTCCTCAAGTTTAGGAGCCATGGAGTGTACAATTGCGCTCACTTGATGGGTCATCTTGATTGTCTCACACTCCATTGATCTCTTCTTTGTAACCAAATCCTTCATGAATTTCGCATACCCCGGCATTTGCTCGAGTGCCTCCACCAAAGGCACATTGATAGTCAAACTCTTCATCATCTCAATGAATTTCTTAAATTGGTTATCACCTTTTTGCTTGGCCAAACGTTGAGGGTAGGGCGGAGGAGGCCTAGGCAAGGGTGACTTAGCTTTTGGCATATCTATCACATGTTCCCTAGACGGGTTCACGTTCTCTTGTGTCTCCTCCTCAACCTCATGAATGTCAATTCGCACTTCACTTCTTGCACTTGGTTCCACCACATCATCAACCTCCGTAGGCATACCATCATTAGGCAACTCATCTTCATCTACCATAACTTGATTCTCTATTGATGCATGCACATCACCTCCTCGTCCACTCCATGTGGTCACCGCCATCACATAGTTGTTGTGCCCACCCTTAGGGTTCACTACCGTGTCACTAGGTAGAGAACCCTTTGGGCGAGTATTTAAGGAATGTGAAATTTGACCAAGTTGCACCTCCAAGTTACGGATCGAAGTGTTGTGTGAAGCCAATTGCGCATTTGAGTCTTGGTTCTTCTTCATCATTTGTTCAAACATAACCTCAATTCTCCCAAATTCATTGCCCGAAGAACTCGACCCTTGAGATTGAAACGGTGGCGGGTTGTTTGGTTGTTGAAACATCGGAGGCCTTTGAAAGCCATGCCCCCGATTACCTTGACCACCATTGTTGTTCCACCCCCTTGACTATTGTTATTATTCCAATTGTTGTTGTTGTTTCCATTCCAATTTCCACCATTGTTACCTTGATTCCCCAAATTGTTGTTTTGGTTATTCCCATTCCAATTTCCACCGCCTTGTTGTTGATTATTGTTATTCCAATTTCCACCTCCTTGGTGATTACTCCAATTCCCTTGAGATCGCCATTTTTGGTTGCCTTGATTTCCTCTATTTCCTTGGCAGTTGTTAACATATTGACAATCCTCACTTTGCTCATCATAGCACTCGTTTGAATAACCACTACCATCATCATAGCTGTCACAATTTCCTTGATGTTGTTGCCCTCTTTGCCTTCTTTTCATCATATTCACTCCTTCCATGGCATTGACTTGGCGCGGGTTTTGAACTTGTTGCAATTGCGCCTTCGCCAATTGGTTCATTATTGTTGTAAGTTCGGCAATGGCTTGGCCGTGATCATGCAACTCCTTATGCAAATGTATGACATTAGGATAACCTTGAGGAACGTTTTCCCGGCTTTGACACGCCGAAAAAGTATCGGCCATTTCATCTAACACATCACAAGCTTCATTGTACGGGAGCTTCATAAAATTTCCACCCGCCAATTGGTTCACAATACATTGGTTTGTTGTGTTGATGCCTCTATAGAACGTTTGTTGAATCATCACATCAGTCATATCATTATTCGGACATTCTTTGACCATAGTTCTAAATCTCTCCCATATTTCATGCAAAGGTTTCGTTGGCTCTTGTTTGAAAGCCAAAATCTCATCACAGAGCGCCGCCATGTGACTTGGAGAAAAGAACTTGGCAATGAACTTGTCTGCCAACTCATCCCACGTTGTAATTGAATGATTTGGAAGCCTTTCTAACCAATCCAATGCTTCCCCCAAAGAGAGAATGGGAAAAGCCTCAATATTAAAGCATCCTCGGATACATTGGTTTGTTTACTCCCCCAGTAAGTATCTACAAACCCCTTCAAGTGCTTGTATGCATTTTGGTCGGAAGCGCCCGCAAAATATCCTCTTTGCTCGAGAAGTGTCAACATAACATTGGTGATTTGATAATTCTCCACCCGGATTCGGGGAGGGACTATGGCACTTGCATAACCCTGGTTCGGAAAGACCCTTGGAGCTACTCTTGGTGGAGGCAGAGGAGGGTCTGGGATTTGATCATTTGGATTTGCATTAGCATTTCTACCTCTCCGTGGTATTTGTGGTACCTGGAGCTCATATTGCTCGACATCATCAACCTCCTCCCCCGCAACCACGTTGTCAAGAGGAACATTTCCGTTTAGAGCCATGTGTACCTGACAGATCGACACAAATAATGTTAGTAAAAAGAAGGAAAGAGAAGCAAAACACAAAGCTAGCTATGCAAATAGTCAACAACGTAAGCTCCTCGGCAACGATGCCAAAAAGTGATCACAATGGACACAACCTTAGGAAGAGTGANCTTATGCTATAACTGTTGCATGATTGCACTCACTCTCATACCTCTTGGTAGAGAGAGTGATTTTGCCCAATTGACTCTCTCGAGACCAATTGGGTAGGCCAATATGCCCAAGCAACTTAGGGTTCAAGTTGGGTAATTACTCTCTCGAGGTTTAACCCGTTAATTGGGACAACCATTCTCATAGGTCCATCCCAATTCCTTGTTGGGTAAATTTTGGAGTCATAGACACTCTTTCTCAAGAAGAGTCAAGACCCACTAAGCTAGACTTAGTGTTTGCAACCACCAAGTCCTAATTAAACCATAAAATTAACCCAAATAGCAAACACCCAACATCATTCAAGCATTAAACAATCACACCCATTAATTACCCACACTAGGGTTGAGCTACAACCCTAGCTAATAGGTTTAGCTAGACATGAGAGGAACAGAAATTGAAGAAATAGTAGATAAAATCAACATATTAATTGACCACAATGATAATAACAAGAATCCCCGATAAAATAAAATGAAATTGCCCAAAATAGGCTTAGACTTGAATATCACGAGTGCAACAGTTATCTCTGATAAAAACTTGACCTAAAAAGGTAAAATGTTCTATTTATACTACACAGGAAAAATCGAACAAAAATACCCCTGAGGGTCTGGCGCGGACCGCGCACAAATAACTCGTGGCCGCGTAGGGGTTTGGGTCTTCATCACTTGCTCTTGAAACTGGGGGCGCGGACCGCACAACTGTGTAGCGCGGCCACGCAAGATGAAGAGCGCGGACTGCGTAGAACTGGGGTGCGGCCGCGTGGGACTTTTGGCAGAAAACACCACCCTCTGAACTTCATCCACGCGGACCGCATTGATTTGGTGTGCGGCCACGTGGGCTTTTGCCTTGAATGACTGAGTCTCTGAACCCTCATTGGCACGGACCGCGTGGAAAGGAGCGCGGATCGCGCAACTTGACGTGGAAATTGCATGGTCTCTGAACTTTTCTGTGCGGTCGCGTGTCAAATCAGTGTGGACCGCGCATGTTGGCCTTGAAATGATTCATCCTCTGAACTCTCTAGCGCGGCCGCACGACACATCAGTGCGGACCACGCAGGTCATTTGTTTCCCCACTTCACTTGTATTTTGTCACTTGGCAGATTTCACTCCTTTTTTAGCCGATATTTGATATTTGTCATCTTGTTGCTCAAACCTGCAATCAAGCGCAACTTGTAAGCATTTTGAGACTAATTTATGGCAATTCACGCACAAAGCTTAGGCAAGAATGGGTATAAAACATGTAAGAATCACAGTTATCAGGTTATAGGGTACTTGGAAATTTTATGTAGGCTGGTGGGGATTATGCTGTGCTCGTGCTTGCCTTTTGAAGTGACCCAGTGGTTGGATAGATGGCCGAACATTGTTTGGAAGATAACACTAGGTGGATTATGTGGAGTTCGGGGATATTCACGGGGTCGGTATAGGGCTGAAAGCATTTAGCAGGAATGCCAACTGGATCTTGTCGTTGGCGGGGCTCAGCAACATCTTTTCTATCAATGGTAGGACTGTCCCGAGCAACTTGTTCATTCCATATGAACCAAAATTCCCTAAAACTTTCCTTGGGTTTCTTTTCCATCTGAGACAAGGAGGAGCGGTCTGGGACAATGTCTATATTGTATTGGAAGTACCGCACAAAATCTTGAGCCATGTCATACCTGGTATGACACTTACCGATATCTTGACGAGTATGCCATTTCAAAGCTGCCCTAGTCAGGCTCTCACTGAAATACGCCATCAGCAGCTCATCTTCCCACCAACATTTCTCATTTCGCTGCAATAACCCCTCAGATGGGATACTGGATCTCCCCACCCATCATACAAATTAAACTTTAGCATCTTAAACCCTTTCAGCTTTCTGGATATCTCATCTTGCTCCATTGTCTTAGCAAGCTTGCAGTCTCACCGGGAGGCTCAAAATGAGGAGCGTGAGAGTATGGACCCGAGACCTTGGAAATTAGTTCTGGAGCATAGTGTTAGGCATCGGGGATTGATGGTGGATGACGCTCACTAATCCAGGCTTGGTATATTTTGGCCATCTGTCTTTTTAACCTTAAGACCTCTTCTTTTAACTCAGATTATGATTCAACAATTCCCTTAAACAGATCAACATCCCCTATGTCCAAGTCTTTGCTAGCCATGTCTACCTTCCTCTTTGACCTTGTCTTGTATGGATGAGTTACTTAAAAAAACACAAATCAACCACCCTTCTTTCAATAAAGATAACAAAAGGAACAAAATGGGGTCATCATGTTAGCATTAGGGCATTTAACGGCTAAAAATATCACATTGCATGTAATGCACCTAGCAACAATTAACGATTCTAGAATGACTTCGAGGGTCACATGGTCACTTGGCATCATCCCGATTTGTTCATTTCAATCTTCCCTTTTCTTTCTTTTTTAGCACTTCTTAGCTCGCTCATTTTCCGTCCTCTTTTTCCTTCTAATTATCACTTTTTCCTTTCCTCTCATTTCTCACATCCCATTATTTCAACTCTTTTTCTTCTTTTTTCTGATTTTTTTCCTTTTTTTCCTCTTGTTTTTTTTCTTTTATCAATAAAAAAATGATTCGATCGAACCCTATGTAGGTTGCCTCCGTATCATGACCCCGCATGAATTAGACCTTTGCGTAGTTATGGAAGATCAAGAAACAAATTGACGTTCTCTTTTTCCTTTTTTTTCCTTTCTTTTTACCTTAATGACTACTCTGATGAGAAAATAGAAATAAAAGAAGCAAATCTTTTTTCTGAATTTTCTAGACTAAATGCTCTATAACCTATCCTAAACTCAAACTTAACGAGCATATATTTTTTTTCTCTTTTTTTAAAATCAAACCATCCATGGGAAATTATTAAGCAAAAACTGTAACGACTCAACCGGTCATTTTGCCTTTTTAAACCTCGTTCCCCTAAATAAAGCCTCTCGTCCTTGCTTTAACTAATTTACAACTTGCGGGGGCGATTGGTTCGGGAATTGGAAGGGTTTTGAGTAAAAATATGTCCATTTGCGTCTTTACGATTTCTTAAAAATATGAAGTTTAACTTCGGTCAATATTTTTCGAAAACAGACCCGGATTCATGATTTATCAATTTCTGAGGGTCCGTGAGAAAATATGGGACCTGGGCGTATGTCCGGAATCGAATTTCGAGATCCCCAGCCCGAGTAATGAATTTTTATGTGAAATTATTAAATTGAAGTTTTAAAGAATTAAAGAAACTAAGTATTCATTGAATTCCTAGGTATCGGGATCAGATTTTGTTTTCGAAACTTGGTATAGGTCCGAAATATCAATTAAGACTTACCCATAAAATTTGGTGTCAATCCGAGTAGTTTAAGGACGTTTTGACCCGTTAGAAGAAAATTTAGAACTTGAAGTTCAATGGTTTGATTATTTTGGTTTTGGGGTTTGATTCCTCGATTTAGCGTTGTTTTGAGTGTTTAGAGGGTTCAAGTAGGTCCACCTCGTGATTTCAGACTTGTCGGTATGTTCGGGAGGGGCTCGGGAGCCCCGAGCGTCAAATGGTCGAGGCTCGAGTGAAGTAAAGTTGAAAAAGGCTGAAGGCTGCTACTTCTGTCATAACCGCATCTGCGGTTCTAGGACCGTAAATGCGGTCAAATGATCGCAAAAGCGGCCCAATGCATGCCCAAGAGAAACCGCAGAAGCAGCCTACGAACCACAGAAGCGGTTCCGCATAAGCACCTCTCAGACCGCAGATGCAGTCCAGCCTCCCTTAGCCTAGAGCCGCAGATGCGACCTTATTTCCGTAGAAGCGGGACCGCAGATGCTGTCCCCAAACCGTAGAAGCGGAAATCGCTGGGCAGTGAACTCTTTTAATTCGAACGCAAGTGCATTTATTTCACATTCTTCTCCACACTTGGGCAAATTTGGGGCTTCCAAATAGAGGGTTTCCATATATCATCACAAGGTAAGTAATTTCCAGTCCCCCTTAGCTTAAATACATGAACATTAGATAGATTAAACACTAGAAACTAAGTAAAATCAAGGGTTAGAGCTAGACCTAGGGTTTTAATAAAACTAAGATTGAATCATGTAATTAACTAGAAATCATATATTATCGATCCTTAGGGCATAGAGAACAACTTCCTTAAAACAATCTCGGAATTCGGGCACGTAGGCCCGGGGTTGGAATTTAGGAAACTTGTGTTAATGGTTGGGGAATTTCTTAAATAGCTAGGATTTGATCTTGTGAGGTTATATTAATTAGTTCTTACTTTGTTTAAATAGTTTGGGATTGTTCGGCTTCGAATTAAGGACTTGGACTCGTTCTTGGAAATTGGAAGTGCACTTTGGAGTGAGGTGAGTCTCCTTTCTAACCTTGTAAGAGGGAATTGTCCCCTCAGGTGAGTTAATCGGTTATTTGCTCCTATGTGTGGGGGATACGTATGCACGAGGTGACGAGAGTCCGTGCATAGCTACTATTATGCTATTGTCCGGGTAGTCTAGGACCCAAAAGCATGCTATACTTGGAATATTTGTAATCCTATGGACATTTGAATTTCTTAAATTAAAGTGAATTAGTGAATAAATTTCTAAAAGGATTTAAACTTCGTTTTCTTAAGTTGTTAGAAGAGGATTGGACTTTATTTGAATAACTACTCCCCGATGAATTCTTAATCTGCTATTTGAGCATGTATTTTATGTGTACTTGAGTCGCATGTATGATTCACGAGTAGGGTGGTTGTTTATTTAAATTTTACCGCATCGCACGTATGATTCGAGCGGGGTAATAGATGCATCTATGGTTCGAGCCGTTCGACCCTCGGCAGTGCACATTTACTTTTCTATTGGACCGGGTCGTACGTCCCACGGTGGTTATTTGCGCATTGGTTATCTAGCTTTCTACCTGTGGTTCAAACTTCAGAATTGTTTAAATATTTATATATGAATGAACACTCTTTATGGAAGGTTAAAGGAAGGATTTTCTATTTCGTACCTGGAAATTTTATGACTTGAGTTATACCTGTTTATTGTAAATTATTCTCATTATTACTTGACCTTAGTAAGTATCAAGCCGACCTCTCATCTCTACTTCTTCGAGATTAGACGGGATACTTACTGGGTACATGTTGTTTATGTACTCATGCTACACTTCTGTACTTAAATGTATATGATCTGAGGCAGGTGGATCTGGATACTACTCTAGTGCGCATCAGTGAGCACCCTTGGGACTTCTACGGTGAGCTGCTTCTCTTTCATGCCGATCCGCAGCCGAAGAGTTCTTTCTTTGCACTTTTGTTTCTATCTATCCTGATTCAGACAGTAGGATAATATATTATTCTTTTGTGAATATTCTACTAGTCGTCCGTAGCTTGTGACACCAGGTTCTGGCACGCACATTAGTAGACATTTGTTTTTGGGTTGTATAACCATTATGATACATTATTGGTCACTTCTGGTCTTAACTTAAATTTGAAAATCCGTTATACTTAGTTTTGGTAAGAGTAAAAATGAGAACTTAATTATATTTTCGCGTTAGCTGGCCTGACAATAGTGTCGGGCGCAATCATGACCTATTATGAAAAATGGGTTGTGACAAAAACCCTAGAAGGGAAAATTATTTTTTGATTCTTTTTTCTGAAATGAAGTCCAAACAATAAACCAAAGAAAAATATTTCGAATTTTCATTTGATATCCTGACGCAAGATTTCGAAACAAGCAATGAAAAGGATAAAACAAAATATTTTTGAATTTTAATTTTGGTTGCCTAAAGAAGAAATTCTAATGATAAACAAAAATAAAGTAAATTTTTTTTATGTATAATATTCTAAAGTTCTAATGAAATAAAGAAACTCTTTTTTTCATTTTTCACTAATTTCCCAAAGAAACACCTCAAAGGAAAATCTTTTTGAATTTTGGAATTAACACCTTAAATAAAGCTTTCAAAGAAGTACTAAAAGAAAATTCTCTTTTTATGAATTTTGGTCCTAATATACTAAAGGAAACATAAAAACAATTCATTTTAAGTCCTAGATATTAATTGCCTAAAGAAAAGACAACCTAATTTTTTTTTTCCATTTCTAGAATTAGTATTCTAACGAAAACTTATAACGAAAATATAAAATGCAACATCTCTTCTTTTTTTTTTTGGATTTTTGTGTTACAACACATTTTCCAAATATAAAGCAAAAAATACAATAACACAAGACTTGACATTACTGTACAAAATTAGAAAGTAAAAGACGACACAAAATGAAGAACAAACTCAAAACATAAAAATAAAACAAATCTCCTTAAGCAAAACCTGACGGAGCAATCCTGACTGGATAGTCACGGGGTGTCTGTCATGCTCAAACTCCGGTAAATAAATCCACACCTGTATGAGAATACTTTAAACCAACACTATGTGAGACAATGACATTCCCTACTGGCAAGACATGATTAAGGCTATTTTTGTAAAATGGCTTATTTGGCCAAAAGGTGACTAGAAGTGCAAAATTTGGCTAAGTCCCCACAAAGCCAAGAACCTAAGATTTACTAGGAAGACCAGACTCTATGTGAGTTACCTACGTATCACGCCCCAAAAGATGAGAATCAGGTATGCGTAGTTCGAGCAGATTGGATACGGATGAGAATTAAAAAAGCAACTAATTTAGAGAAACATGCAAAATATTTTTAGAATTTTCTTTTTCCTCTTTTTTTTTTTGATTTTTTTTTTGGAAAATGATGGAAAAGTGCAAAATCTTTTTGAAATTTTCATTTTCTTTTTTTTTTTCTTTTCTTTTTCAAAAATGTGACAGAAAATATAATCGGGCCCTACTTGTGACGATCCAAAGGGTCATCACTTATTTTTTCATCCACTCCGTGCTTCCGAGGTCTTGAAAACCACATTTGTACTTGCCTCGATTTGCGTGCGCAGTCCGGGCGTGTAGCCGGAAGGCTTAAATATGAATTCTGTGTGAAAAATGATGAATTTTGATATTAATATGATTAAAGTTGACTTTGGTCAACATTTTGGGTAAACGGACCTGGACACGAGATTGAACGGTCCCGGAAGGTCCGTAGAAAAATATGGGACTCGGGCATGTGCCCGGAGTCGAATTCCGAGGTCTAGAGCCCGAGGAAAGAATTTTTCTGTGAAATTATTTTTCTGAAATTAAGGAAAAAGGAAATGAAAATTGATTAAAAAACTGTGGTATCGGGCTCGTATTTTGGTTTCGACACCCGATACAAGTCTTATATATCGTTTAAGCGCTTTCTGTAAAATTTGGTTGAAAACTGACGTCGTTTGACGTGTTTCGGACTCGAAATAGAAATTTGATGCTTTATGAACATTTCAAAGAAAAATATGAGTTTTGAGGCTTGATTCGATGTATATGATGTTATTTTGGCGATTTGATCGCACGGGTAAGTTTGTAGGATATTTTTGAGGTTGTGCGTATAATTGGTTTGGAGCCCCGGGGGCTCGGGTGAGTTTTGGATAGGCTACGCATTGCATTTTTGAACTTGTAGAAATCTGGTATTTTGACTTCTGTATTTTTTGCAAATGCGAAGCCAGGGTTCGCAAATGCGAATGCCCAGCTACCGCAAATGCGAAGGCTGGTTCAGAAATGCGAAACCAGCCGAGGTAGGCCAAGGTTCGCATATGCGAAGCCAGACATCGCAAATGCAATGGACACTGGTTCGCAAATGCGAGACCCAGCTCGCAAATGCGAAGGGTCCCTTGGGCAGCTTGAGGCTCAACAAATTTTATACTTAGTCGAATTTTCATCACTTTTCATCATTCTTTCAAAATCCAAACACCATAGGCGATTTTTTAAGAGCAAACTTCATCCCAAATCATTTGTAAGTTGATTTTTACTCAA
>MU677122.1:0-13958 GCA_026770625.1 Nicotiana glauca | reverse complement strand
TAATTGCTATGTGATCGAGTACGATGTATAGGCATGGTGACGAGTATCTATACATCGGTGTCTAGCATGACCTTGAGTCCTTATAAAGTGATTATCATGAATTAGTTGTGAATTTCGTGCTTATTGGAGGATTTTATATGTTGTAAATAATATGTGAACGGTGATATGATTATTTGATACCTAGAAGCATTGGCTCGAATTGTGATACGGATATTGAAAGTATATGAAATAACTGATTCTTTGGAGCGTTGGCTCAAAATGGTAGAGTGGACTATAATATAAGAAAGGTAAGAAAGAGAAAGCGTTGTTGATTATTCCCTTGTCGGGACGTTTGGTTGAACTTGTTGGATTCTCTCCCTTGTCGGTCCCTTGCCGGGATTTCGTCAAATAATTGCTTATTTTTATACCCCTTAATTGTGACTGTTGTTTGGGAAAGTCAGACTATGAATGATATTGAGGATCGGGTTGCACGCCGCAACCATAACATATGAGGATCGGGTTGCGCGCCGCAACAATGATACATGATAAATGATACGGGTCGGGTTGCACGCCGCAACAGTGATATTTGTGGATCGGGTTGCACGCCGCAACAATGGTAATTATGGACCGGATTCTACGCCGCAACAGTTATTGATACCATGTGTTTATATTGAGTATGGATTCCTTGTTCATTGTGAATCTAAGCTGCTTTAGTTTGTTTCTCGGGATTACTATTACTATTGTTATCTCCCCATAGCATGTTTACCCCCTCCCATATTGTTAGGTGTTTGGTATTTTGTTTCCGTTGTATATTTATAACTGCACATGTTTATGTGGTGTCCGGTCTAGCCTCGTCACTACTTCGCCGGGGTTAGGCTAGACACTTACCAGCACATGGGGTCGGTTGTGCTGATGCTACACTTCTGTGCATTTTTGCACAGGTCCAGGTTTTGAGGAGCAGCAGCAGCAGCATTAGTACGGGAGCAGGCTTCCATTCTACGAGACCGAGGTAGCCTTGCAAGCATCTGCAAGCCCGGCGTCTCCTCCTTATTTTCTCTTTTAGACTGTTGCCTCCTTGTTTCGGGACAGACAACTTTTATGCTTCTTTCATGCCTTTGTATTTAGTATATTCTTAGTGGTTCGTGAGTAATGTGACACCAAATCTTGGGTAGAGTCTATTATTGACTATTTCGCGTTTGATTCAAACTTATAAATTAGACTTCCGCTATTATTTTTATCATTATTATTACTGAATTTTGTATTTCTTACTGATGCTATAAATTATTGACAGATATGTTTATTAATGAAAAGGTAAATAAGTGGCTTGCCTACTACCACGAGTAGGCACCATCACGATCCCGATGGTGGGAAATCCGGGTCGTGACAAGTTGGTATCAGAGCTCTAGGTTACATAGGTCTCACAACTCACGAACAAACTTAGTAGAGTCTGAGGGGTCGGTATGGAGACGTTTGTACTCGCTTCCCAGGGTCTACTGAGTTAGGAAAAATCTCTCATTTGTTCTTTCTTATCAGCGATTTGGTTTCTCAATGCTAAATGAATTTCTACTATGTTATTTCGCAGATGGAGAGAACACACGCTTCCTTATCCAGCGATCAGCAGTCCGAGCCCCGGGCAACTCCCGCTAGGGGCAGAGGATGTGGCCATGCTAGGGGCCGAGATAGGGGCAAAGCCCAGCCACCAGTGGCGGAGCCTCAGGTTGACCTTGACGAGGATGTTCCGGCCCTAGCCCAGACAGTTCCGGTGGGCCCAGCTCAGGTCCCATAGGGGTTTATTGCTACCCCAGTTCTTTAGGACGCCTTGGTCCGGTTGGTTGGCCTCATGGAGAGTGTCACCCGAGCAGGATTGCTTCCTGTAGCACCAGCCACTTCCCAGGTTGGAGGAGGAGCCCAAACTTCTACTGCACGTACTCCGAAGCAGGTAGCTCCCCAGACTCAGATTCCACCGGTTCAGCCAGCTGCGACAGTTCAGCCGGGGGTAGTTTCACATGCCGGTGATGGAGCGGCTATGTCCGCAGATGCTTTGTGGAGGCTGGACAAGTTCACCAAGCTCTTCACTGCTACATTCAGCGGAGCTTCTTCTGAGGACCCCTAGGATTTCTTATATAGCTGCCACGAGGTTCTTCGGAACATGGGCATTGTGGAGTCCAATGGAATTGATTTTGCGGTTTTTTGTCTATCTGAATCCACCAAGACTTGGTGGAGAGATTACTGTTTAGCCAGACCAGCAGGGTCGCCGCCTTTGACTTGGGATCAGTTTTCAGAGTTGTTTCTAGAAAAGTTTCTTCCCGTTACTCAGAGGGATGCTTACCGGAGGCTGTTTGAGCGCCTCCAGCAGGGGTCTATGACGATCACCCAGTATGAGACCCGGTTTATCGATCTAAATCGCCATGCCCTCGTTATACTCCCCACTGAGAGGGAGAGGGTGAGGAGATTTATTGATGGTTTAATCCAGCCTATTCATCTTCAGATGGCCAGAGAGGCGGGTAGTGACATTACCTTTCAGGAGGCAGCCAATATGGCCCAGAGGATCGAGATGGTTCTGCCACAGGGGGTGGTCATAGGACAGACAAAAGACCCCATCACTCAGGTCGATTCAGTGGTGCCTCGTCTGGAGGCAGGGATTCTTATGATAGGGGTCACCCTTCCAGGCCTTTTCAGTCAGCCCTCCAGGTTTCGCAGGGTGCCCCAGGTGATCGTGGTTTTTGTGGGCATTATTCCAATCAGCAGTCACTCAGTGCACCGCCAGCCCCCATCAGTGCACTTCCTCTTCAGAGTTTTCGTGGAGGCCATTCAGGTCGTCAGGGCCAGTCTCATCGTACGGAGGGATGTTATGAGTGTGGTGAGTATGGTCATATCAGGAGAGCTTGCCCGAGATTGAGGGGTACATAGTCGCAGCAGCAGGGTCCTCGCCCCATGATTCAGGCACCAGGTAACCCACTGCCCGCCCAGCCAGCCAGGGGCAAGGGTAGGGATCATAGAGGTGGAGGTCAAGACAGTAGAGGTGGAGGCCGGACCGCCAGAGGTAGGGTTCAGCCGGTAGCCGATCGTCCCAGAGACATGGTTCAGGGAGGTGGGGCTGAGCCCCGGTTTTATGCTTTGCCAGCCAGACCAGAGGCCGAGTCGTTAGACGCCGTTATTACAGGTACTATTCTGGTTTGTGATAGAGATGCGCCAGTGCTATTTGACCCTAGGTCTACATATTCATATGTGTTGTCCTATTTTGCACCCTATCTGGCTATGTCTAGTTATGCTTTGGACATTCCTGTTTATGTATCTATACCGGTGGGTGACTCCATAGTAGTCGACCAGGTGCATCGTTCCTGTGTGGTTGTGTTTGAGGGTCTTGAGACCCGTGTTGATTTATTTCTTTTAGATATGGTGGATTTCGACATTATATTAGGGATGGATTGGTTGTCCCCGTATCATGCTGTCTTGAATTGTCACGCCAAGACCGTGACCTTGGCTTTGCTAGAATTACCCCGACTAGAGTGGAGAGGGACCCCAGGTCATGCCACCCACAGTGTTATTTCATATGTTAAGGCTCGACGCATGGTCGATAAGGGGTGTTTAGCTTATCTGGTGCATGTTCGCGACTTCAGTGCAGAGGTTCCTTCTATTGACTCTGTTCCTATTGTTCGAGAGTTACCCGAGGTTTTCCCTTCAGACCTACCGGGTATGCCGCCCGATAGGGATATTGATTTCTGTATTGATCTAGCTCCGAGCACGCAGCCCATTTCTATTCCGCCGTATCGCATGGCCCCGCCAGAGTTGAAGGAGTTAAAGGACCAGTTGCAGGATTTACTAGAGAGGGGTTTTATCAGGCCTAGTGTTTCTCCTTGGGGTGTGTCGGTATTATTTGTGAAGAAGAAGGATGGTTCGATGCGGATGTGTATTGATTACCGGCAATTGAACAAAGTGATGATAAAGAACAAGTATCCACTGCCGAGGATTGATGATTTGTTTGACCAGCTTCAGGGAGCAAAGGTGTTTTCAAAGATAGACTTGAGATCTGGCCACCATCAGCTGAGGATTAGGGCGTTTGATGTCCCTAAGACAGCATTCCGCACTCGGTATGGGCACTATGAGTTTTTAGTCATATCATTTGGGTTGACCAATGCCCCAGCAGCATTTATGGAGTTGATGAACCGAGTGTTCAGGCCATAACTAGACTTATTCGTGATAGTGTTTATTGATGATATTCTGGTGTACTCCCGCAGCTAGGAAGAACACGAGCAGCACCTCATAGTAGTTCTTCATACTCTGAAGGATCGTCAGTTATATGCTAAGTTTTCGAAGTGCGAGTTCTGGTTGAGTTCAGTTGCATTTCTGGGTCATATTGTATCAGCAGAGGGTATTCATGTGGACCCGAAGAAGATTGAGGCAGTCAAGAATTGGCCTTGACCATCTTCAGCGATCGAAATTCAGAATTTCTTGGGGTTAGCAGGTTATTACTGTTGGTTCGTGGAGGTATTTTCATCTATTGCAGCCCCGATGACCAGATTGACCCAGAAGGGCGCCCAGTTCAGATGGTTAGATGAGTGTGAGGTGAGTTTTCAGAAGCTCAAGACAACTTTGACCACGGCACCGGTGTTGGTTTTGCCCACGGGTTCAGGGCCTTACATAGTTTATTGTGATGCTTCTCGTATCGGGCTTGGTGCAGTATTGATGCAGGATGGCAAAGTCATTGCCTATGCTTCGAGACAGTTGAATATCCACGAGAAGAATTATCTGGTTCATGATCTAGAATTGGCAGCTATTGTTCATGCTTTGAAGATTTGGAGGCATTATCTATATGTTGTGACGTGTGAGGTGTACACGGATCACAAGAGCCTTCAGTACCTGTTCAAGTAGAAGGAGTTGAATGTGAGGCAGCGAAGGTGGTTAGAGTTGTTGAAAGATTATGATGTTACTATCTTGTATCACTCGGGTAAGGCCAATGTGGTGGCCGATGCATTGAGTAGGAAGTCCGCCAGCATGGGTAGTCTTGCTTATATTCCGGCCAGCCAGAGACCGCTTGTTTTGGATATTCAGGCCTTGGCCAATCGGTATGTGAGGTTGGACATTTTCGAGCCTAGCAGAGTGTTAGCTTGCACGGTCGCTCGCTCTTCATTATTGGAGCGTATCCATGATCGGTTGTTTGATGATCCCCATTTGAGTGTCCTGAGAGACAAGGTGCAGCGTGGCGATGCCATGAAGGTGACCTTAGATGATGATGGTGTTTTGAGATTGCAGGGATGAGTTTGTGTGCCCAATGTTGATGGGATTCGAGAGTTGATCTTAGCGGAGGCCCATATTTCTCGATATTCTATTCACCCGGGCGCCGCGGAGATGTATCAAGGCTTGCGGCAGCATTATTGGTGGCGTAGGATAAAGAAGGATATTATTGCATATATGGATCAGTGTTGGAACTGTCAGCAGGTCAAGTATGAGCATCAGAAGCCCGGTGGTTTGTTTCAGAGGATTGAGCTCCCCGAGTGGAAGTGGGAGAGGATTACCATGGATTTCGTTACTGGACTTCCGTTGACTCGGAAGAAGTTTGATGCTATTTGGGTCATTGTTGATAGGCTGACCAAGTTGGCGCATTTCATTCCAGTGGCAATCTCCTATTCATCCGAGAGGTTAGCTGAGATTTATATACGGGAGTTTGTCCGCCTTCATGGTGTGCCGGTATCCATCATTTCGGACCCGGGTACACAGTTTACCTCGCGCTTCTGGAGAGCAGTTCAGCAAGAGTTGGGAACCAGGTTCAGTTGAGCACATCATTCCATCCTCAGACAGACGGTCAGTCCGAGCGGACTATACCGATTTTGGAGGATATGCTCTGAGCTTATGTCATTGATTTTGGAGGCTCGTGGGACTAGTTTTTGCCTTTAGCAGAGTATGCCTACAACAACAACTACCAGTCCAGCATTCAGATGGCCCCATATGAGGCGTTGTATGGTAGGCGATGTCGGTCTCCAATCAGATGGTTTGAGCCGGGAGAGGCTCGGTTATTGGGTACAGACTTAGTTTAGGAGGCCTTAGATAATGTCAAGATCATTCAGGAGAGGCTTCGTTCAGCTTAGTCCAGGCAGAAGAGTTATGCAGACCGTAAGGTCCGAGATGTAGATTTTATGGTTGGTGAGCAGGTATTGCTCCGCGTGTCGCCTATGAAGGGCGTGATGAGGTTCGGAAAGAAGGGCAAGCTTAGCCCTAGGTACATTGGTCCGTTTGAGATTCTTGATCGAGTAGGAGAGGTGGCTTATAGACTTGCATTGCCACCTAGCTTATCAACCGTGCATCCAGTTTTTCATGTGCCTATGCTTCGGAGGTATCACGACGATCCTACCCATGTGTTAGACTTTAGCATTGTCCAGTTGGACAACGATTTATCTTATGAGGAGGAGCCAGTAGCTATTCTAGACCGCCAGGTTCGTCAGTTGAGATCTAGGAGTTTGCAATATGTTCGTGTTCAGTGGAAAGGTCATCCCCCTGAGGCCTCGACCTGGGAGTCCGAGTCTGATATGCGGAGCCGTTACCCACATATGTTCCCCGACTCAGGTACTTCTTTCTTTTGTCTGTTCGAGGATGAACAGTTGTTTTAGAGGAGGAGGATGTGACGACCCAAAGTGTCATAACATATTTCCTCATCCATTTCGTGCTTTCGAGGTTTTGAAAACCTTATTTGTACTTGCCTCGATTTGCGTACGCAGTCCGGGCGTATAGCCGGAAGGCTTAAATATGAATTATGTGTGAAAAATGATGAATTTTGATATTAATATGATTAAAGTTGACTTTGGTCAACATTTTGGGTAAATGGACCCGGACCCGAGATTGGACTGTCCCGGAAGGTCCGTAGAAAAATATGGGACTCGGGCATGTGCCCGGAGTCGAATTCCGAGGTCTATAGCCCGAGGAAAGAATTTTTTTGTGAAATTGTTTTTATGAAATTATTAAGGAAAAAAGAAATGAAAATTGATTAAAAGGCTGTGGTATCGGGCTCGTATTTTGGTTCCGATGCCCGGTACAAGTCTTATATATGGTTTAAACGCTTTCTGTAAAATTTAGTTGAAAATGGGCGCTGTTTGATGTGTTTCGGACTCGAAATGGAAATTTGATGCTTTATGAACATTTCAAAGAAAAACATGAGTTTTGAGGCTTGATTCGATGTATATGATGTTATTTTGGCAATTTGATCGCACGGGTAAGTCCGTAGGATGTTTTTGAGGTTGCGTGTATAATTGGTTTGGAGCCCCGAGTACTCGGGTGAGTTTTGGATAGGCCACGCATTGCATTTTTGAACTTGTAGAAATCTGGTATTTTGGCTTCTGCAATTTTTGCAAATGCGAAGCCAGGGTTCGCAAATGCGAATGCCCAGTTACCGCAAATGCGAAGGCTGGTTCGCAAATGCGAAACCAACCCAGGCAGGCCAAGGTTCGCAAATGCGAAGCCAGACATCACAAATGCAATGGACACTGGTTCGCAAATGCGAGACCCAGTTCGCAAATGCGAAGGGTCCCTTGGGCAGCTTGAGTTCGCAAATGAGAACAAGATGTTGCAATTCCCAAGCCTGCAGGGTTCGCAATTGCGAACCCAAGTTCGCAATTCCCACATCCGAGGCCCAGCAAATCCCAGGAGCTAATCCAAAATCACCTACTCGATTGACAAGCATAGCTTTTATAGTCGAATTTTCATCACTTTTCATCATTCTTTCACAACCCAGACACCATAGGCGAGTTTTCAAGAACAAACTTCATCCCAAATCATTTGTAAGTTTATTTTTACTCAATCTTTAACATCATTAAATATGTTTTCCACTTGAAATCAAGAATTTTCATGGGTGAAATTGGGGGTTTTGGGGTAGAACCTAGGTTTTCTAGAAATTGGGGAGTTGGACCTCGATTTGAGGTCCGATTTCAAAAATAATTACATATTTGAATTCGTGGGGGAATGGTAATCGGGTTTTGGTCCGAACCTCGGGTTTTGACCACGTGGGCCCGGGGGTAATTTTGGATTTTTTGGGAAAAACTTGGGAAATTCATTCTTATGCATTCAAATTGATTCATATAGTGTTTATTAAAGTAATTGAGCAATTTGTGATTAGATTCAAGTGAATTGAAGGTGGAACCGCGAGGTAAAGCGATAGTTAAGGATTAAGTGNTGAGTCCTTATAAAGTGATTATCATGAATTAGTTGTGAATTCTGTGCTTATTGGAGGATTTTATATGTTGTGAATAATATGTGAACGGTGATATGATTATTTGATTCCTAGAAGCATTGGCTCGAATTGTGATACGGATATTGAAAGTATATGAAATGACTGATTCTTTTGAGCGTTGGCTCAAAATGGTAGAGTGGACTATAATATAAGAAATGTAAGAAAGAGAAAGCGTTGTTGATTATTCCCTAGTCGGGACGTTTGGTTGAACTTGTTGGATTCTCTCCCTTGCCGGGATTTCGTCAAATAATTGCTTATTTTTATGCCCCTTAATTGTGACTGTTGTTTGGGGAAGTCAGACTGTGAATGATATTGAGGATCGGGTTGCATGCCGCAACAATAACATATGAGGATCGGGTTGCGCGCCGCAACAATGATACATGATAAATGATACAGGTCGGGTTGCACGCCGCAACAGTGGTATTTGTGGATCGGATTGCACGCTGCAACAATGGTAATTATGGACCGGGCAGCACGCCGCAACATTTTTTGATACCATGTGTTTATATTGAGTATGGATTCCTTGTTCATTGTGAATCTAAGCTGCTTTAGTTTGTTTCTCGGGATTACTATTACTATTGTTATCTCCCCATAGCATGTTTACCCCCTCCCATATTGTTAGGTGTTTGATATTTTGTTTCCGTTGTATATTTATAACTGCACAGATTTTTGTGGTGTCTGGTCTAGCCTCGTCACTAGTTCGCCGGGGTTAGGCTAGACACTTACCAGCACATGGGGTCGGTTGTGCTGATGCTACACTTCTGTGCATTTTTACACAGGTCCAGGTTTTGAGGAGCAGTAGCAGCAGCATTAGTACGGGAGCAGGCTTCCATTCTAGGAGACCGAGGTAGCCTTGCAGGCGTCCGCAGGCCCGACGTCTCCTCCTTATTTTCTCTTTTAGACTGCTGCCTCCTTGTTTCGAGACAGACAACTTTTATGTTTCTTTCAGACCTTTGTATTTAGTATATTCTTAGTGGTTCGTGAGTAATGACACCAAATCTTAGGTAGAGGCTATTATTGACTATTCCGCGTTTGATTCAGACTTATAAATTAGACTTCCGCTATTATTATTATCATAATTATTACTGAATTCTATATTTTTTACTGATGCTATAAATTATTGACAGATATGTTTATTAATGAAAAGGTAAATAAGTGGCTTGCCTAGCTACCACGAGTAGGCGTCATCACGATCCCGATGGTGGGAAATTCGGGTCGTGACACTATTTGCTTTATTTTTCACACTTAACCCTCTTTTTTTCTTTTCTTTTTTTTTCTTTTTATTTGCCTCAACTATCATTGGTCCGCCAAATAACCCTTTTACCTTTGAAGGTGCAACATGTAGCACATAGGATGTATCAAGATGATCTATTATTTTGGGGTACACCTGTCCTAGACGGACCCAACCCATGTGTTGAGTCCCCTAAGTCAAATGCACATGATGCAAACAAACGTTCCTACTAGGGATCCGGCATGAGGTTGTGTTTTTCTAGGTTTCCTGGGGTTTTGGTCTAGACTTGGGGGTACTCGAGCGGACAATTGGGGCCGAGGAGGGGGCGACGTACCGGGAGTACTAAAGTCTGCCCGGCCTTGTCACTTGCCCAGCCTCGCTCTATTTGGTATAATTTCTACAGAAAAGAGGGCTACACGAATATATGCACCATTTTCAGAAGACTTAGAGGGGTGGCATAAGAAGACAATTATATAGAGTTCAACAATATTAAAGCGGTAAACATATAGCATTTAGAACAAAAAGGTTTACAGAATATAGTAATATCTACGATAAATAAATCCAAGTAAAAATCACGAAACAAGCTCGAATTCTTGAACCCTGAACCAGAGATTCTTGGTTCTTTTTCTGAGTAGAGTCGCCAGAGCTGTCACACCTCCTCTTTACCTACCCCGTAGGGTATAAGGGAGTTTTTTCCAACTTAAAGTGACAATCGAAACGGAATTATTTATTAAAAAAATCAGAGTCGCCACTTGGGATAATTTATGGTGTCCCAAGTCACCGGTTTAAATCCCGAATCGAGGAAAAGATTGACTCTATTATACAGTCTGCGAACACAGAAATTTGGGTAAGGAATTTTGTTAACCCGGGAGAAGGTGTTAGGCATTTTCGAGTTCTGTGGTTCTAGCACGGTCGCTTTGATCATACTTGGCTTGACTAAATTGTCTAATTATTGACTTTAGAACCTATGTGCATTTAACTTTCACCGCTTTTTAATTAAGAAAACTATTTTGAAACGGGTCACGCGTACGTGTACCCATTTGTTTGGCGCATCAAAAATCATGTCACGCGAACGTATCCACAACTAATAACGCTTTATTATTATTAAGAAAAGTTTGGCCAAAGCTGCGCGAATGCATACTCTGGTTTTATTTCTAAAGAATCGTAATCATGTCACGCGAATGTGTCCACAACCACGATGGTTTGATTAAATGCGTGCCTAGAAGAAATATTTCGACGGATGTTCAATTTCACAAATTCCATTCTACTCCATTAAAGATTCTGACACTAACCACTAACTTGCCGACTTAATTAATCTAACAATTTAATATTCGTTCAAGTACAGAGCGCAAATCTGTGCCATTATGACTTAAAAAGTGTGCATCAATTTGCCTTATGGCATATTTCATATTGGCATTGCTACGCCAAATTCTTATAGGGAAATGGAACTTTAATTTCGAGGAATGGAACAAAATGGAAAGAAAAAGGAAACATTAGTTTTAGGAATTGAACGTAACTTTGCTCATTTGTTGGTAGAAATCGATTAAACGTCAATGAGTCACGTACTATGTGAGTCACTTAAATTGTCATGCCAATCAATAATTATATAATGTAAAAGTACCATACTCTAATCACTAATGACAATAAATTATAGAATAAGTATTTGATTAACAAAACAATAATCGCATATCTCACTTTTGCGGTCCATAATACCAGAAACTGATAGCTAATTAAGCAATAAACAAATTAAGCACATACGATAGCAAATTAGAGAACTCGATTTAAAGCAAGGGCCGAAATAATGTCAAATTAAGAGGAGGAAAAGATATGACCTCAATTAAAGCAAAAATGTCTTCACCTTTAATTAGAAATTCCAGCCAGATATACATCAATTAGTCTGCTTCAATCGTCAAAGTAATAGTGAGCTTGAATTGCACTACGACTGAACCGCAGCCGGACCTCGGATCTGTAACCTCGAGGAAAACGCATTGCTTCGACTGATTTGAACTAAAACCTTTCCCGTTGTTTTTGCTCTTTTGCGTTTGGATGGCAGTAGAGTTGGTTTCCGGTGACCTTGATGGTGAGAAGAAGAAGACACAGTGACGGGGAGTTTTGGTTGCTGGGTGTGGGTTTTGCTGGAGATGAAGATGGGGGTAAGATGAAGTCAAGGGGGGTGGGGGGTCATTTTTGTGTTACAGCGGCGGAAGGCTCCATAGGGTTTATAGGTTTTTTGCTTTTTCAGATTTTCCTTAGGTCTATAGGTCTTCTCTTCTTGTGTATTTTTGTATGTAGAGGTTTTTGAGTCTTGGGTGTATTTATATACATAGGAAGGGATTTTAGGTTAAGAGGGTATGTATTTGGTATTATTGGACCTTAAAATTGGGCCAAAGAAAGAAACAAAATTGATTACAAGATTAAAAATGGGACAAATTAACCCAAGACTAACTCTTCCTTCTAAATATAATTTATAATATAAAAATATAAAACTAGTCTTAATTAATTGAACTAAACTATATTAAAACATGAAACTATTTTTGTATTTTCAAGATTATATAAAAATAAAGATTAAAAAATAAAGATAAGGTACTATTTTTGTATATTTTTATATTTAAATTTATGAAGGATACGCAAACAAAAATATTTTTGTAATTTTTATTTTCTTGTGACAAAATAAGGTAAAAGAAGTCAAAATAGTTGAAATAGCTATATTAGGCCTAAATTAAATATTTACATGCTAAAAATATAAAAATATTGAGGAGGGTCAAAAATCACATGTCTACAACTACGATAACTCTTAAACCACCTAAAAGACTCCAAACAAGCTCAAAATACAAAAAGTCTCCTCAAGTAGCTCCTGAATGCAATTGTCCTGGGGTATCTGTCATGCTCAAACTCTAGCAAATTTATCCATACCTTAATGGGAAAAATAATATCAAATAGAATTAGTGACCCAAGACACATGTGACGCCACGACACCTTCTATTGGACACATGCAAGACATGATTAAGGCTATTTTTGTAAAATGACCTATGTAGCCAAAATATGGCAAAAGATGCAAACTCAAAAAGATGACCTCAAAGACATGAACATACCTCCATAAGACTTACATGGATTCTAACTCCCGATAATCGTGGCCCAAAATTAATTTGCAAAAATGACCCATTTTGCAAAAATGACCGATATGGCCAGAAGTGGCTGAAGATGCAAACTCAAAAAGGACGGACCTTAAATTAATATGACACCTTGTTGTGGACTCAAAATCCTAAGACATGGGTAATTGAACCACTTTTGCGAAAATGATCCCATTTTGCAAGAATGGCCGATATGGCCAAAAGTGGCTAAACATGTAAAATTTTGGCTAAGACCCCGCAAACCCAAGAACCTAAGACTCACTAGGAAGATCGGACCCTATGTGGGATACCTACGTATCTCGCCCCGAAAGATGAGAATTAGATATGCATAGTTCGGGAAGATTGGACATGGGAGAAAGCCTTTAAAAATTGCAACTAATTTGGAAAAACCATATTTTTTGTCTTTTTGAGAAATGATGGAAAATGTAAAATCTTTTGAATTTTCTTTTTCTCTTTTTTTTTTTGAATTTTTAAAAAATGATGGAAAATATATAATCTTTTTTTCCTTTTTTTTTTTGAATTTTTGGAAAATAATGGAAAAGTGCAAAATCTTTTTGGATTTTTTTTTTTTTTAAATTTTTGGAAAATAATGGAAAAGTGTAAAATCTTTTTCGATTTTTTATTTTTGTTTTTTTATTATTATTGGAAAACTATGAAAGAAAAAAAGCGAGAGGGCCCTTCTTGCTTCGTCTTTCACCCTCAAATATCGTTGGTCCGCCAAATGATCCTTTTACCCTTAAAGAGATGCAACATGTAGCACATAGGGATGATTAAAAATCTTTTTGTGTCATAAGCCCACTTTGACGACCTCCTACAATGGGACACGGTGCCTGGGACCGAACCCTGCTAGGTATAAATAATATGATGCACATAAGTATGACCTAAAGACTGACCTACAGTTAGGGTTCACTAGACAAGGCAATTCGGGGCGGCACGTGGTCAATGGCAGCTGCTCTAGCTGTCCGCCCACTCCACGCTCCCACGCCACCCCCTAAAGACACGGGTGACTCACAAAAAGGTCGTGTACGCTCAAACGTACTCCGAAAGACTTGTTGCAAAAAGCAGACTCGGGGTTATGCAAATGATAACAATTTATAAAGCAGTAACACATAAAGGGAATATTATAAACAAATAAGCAACTAGCAAATAAATCGACATAAACAAAATAAAATCAAATAAAGCAAATAAAACACATAAAACCCGTAACCAAATATCCTAAAAGCCAAGAAGATCAAGTATTAGCTCGAACCTGCAATTCCCAAGCAGAGTCACCAGAGATGTCACACCCCTTTTTTAACCAAACCTCACTAAACCCTCTTAAAATAATTGTAACGACCCGACCGGTCGTTTTGAGCTCCGGCGCGTCATTCAGCAGATTGAGGCCATGAGCAGCTTCATC
>MU677119.1:299954-324252 GCA_026770625.1 Nicotiana glauca | reverse complement strand
GTGGCGACTCTTCAAATTCCATAACCCGGTTCCTCAAAAAGGAATAAGAGTTATTTTGTCCATAATGTCGTAAACTCGATTTTGCCTTGGGGTGAAAAAGGGGGGGCGTCGACAGGGAGGATAACGAGCGACACCGAATGCTACACCTAAAGGAGATACCTCACCTCCCCCGCACGAAAGCATGACTACTTCACGTAAAAAGGGAGCCACCACATCCGCAACAGGAGAAGCACCACCAGCTGTGAAAAAGCTATTGGAAGAGTGGCTGACGAATACTCGGAGCAACATACTTGATAAACCCGCTCAAAGGGATATTGGAGGCACAATACACGCAGATGCCACAAAGGTCGCAGGCGAACTAGAAACTCCACAGACTGGTAGCACTAATATTGTTGTTGATGCAGGTAATGACGCACTCACAACCATCCTATGGAAAATTGAAGAAATGGAAAAGGAGAACAAGGCGCTCCACGATCAGTTGAAGGAGCATCAAGAAAGGGTTGATAAAATATCGAGCACTCCGAAGTTTCTACCAAAATGAGACGTCGATCGATTCGTTGAGCAACCATACAATGAAGGGGCATCCCCCCACGATATTCCAAAAACCTTCAAAATGGCACCATACTTGAAAATATACAATGGTACTACATACCCGGAATATCACATAATCCACTACGTCACAGCGGTAAAAGGAAATGATCTGTCGAAAGAACAAGTGTCATCGCTGTTGCTAAAAAATTCGATGAAACCCTGACAAGGGGAGCGCTGACTTGGTACTCACAATTGCCAGCACGATCAATATCAAGGTTTGAAGAAATGGCAGACAAATTCGTCACCATTCATGCAGGAGCAAAAAAGGCGGAAGCCAGGGTAAACGACATCTTCGCTGTAAGACAGACGATGGGTGAGGGACTCTGGGACTTCCTAGCCAGATTCAACAGAGTGAAAATGAGCCTGCCAAACGTATCAGAAAGGATGGCGGTAGCAGCGTTCTAAAAGGGGTTAAGCAGGAATGGGTCGAAAGCAACGAAAAAGCTGTTAAATAGGCTCATGAAATACCCTCCCACTACTTGGGAAGAAATCCACAACGCCTATTATGCTAAAGTAAGGGTGGATGAGGATGATCTCAATGGTTCGATCCAATGGCTGACATCAGTCTAAACTGAGATAAGGAAAGATCACCGCAACGGTGCCCGAAGGGATCCACTACCCCGTCTCAGTCGAGAGAGACATCAGCCTTATATCAAAAATCCATCCTACCTCCTTCACGACACGCAGACATCACTCATCGACACGCCGCATCATGCCAAAATGAAAAAGGTATCCCTCCACTATTATCTACTCATAACTTTTATGTTTCTCCTTCAAAAATACTGTATGCACTAGAGAAGCTTGGAACAAAGGTACAATGGCCGCAAAAGATGAAATCCAACCCGAGCACTCTGAAATCGAATGTTCTATGCAAATTCAATCAAGAAAGGGGGCATAAGACCGAAGATTGCATAGGCCTATGACAGGAAGTAGTGAAAATGCTAAACCAAGGACACCTGAAAGAACTGTTGAGCGATTGAGAGTGGGCTAATTTCATTCGAAGACGCGATCAACCTCAAGGACCCCCAAAACCACCCTCACCAGCTCGTACTATACAAATGATCATCGGCGGTGGAGATGATACAGCCATCAACCACGTAAAATTCACCACTACATACAAACTCAAACTGGTCCATCGCTCACGAATGGTATGACGTCCTCAAAGACAGTATCATCTTCGACAAGTCAGATGCCGACAATTTGTCTTTCCCTCACTATGATACTCTTGTTATAAATTTATGTGTTGTGGATACCGATGTAAAGAGGATAATGGTGGATGACAGAAGTTGTGTGTGTATTATCCATCCTCAGTCCTCGTACAGATGAGACTCGAGGATAAATTCATACCACGTTGCATAACACTAACGGGTTTTAATAATGCAGTTGAATGAACCTCTGGAGATATAGTGTTGCTCGTTCTGGACAGAGGAGTCATCCTAGAAATAACGTTTCATGTCATGAATTAAGAAATAGCCTACAACGCTATCACATGGCGCCCATAGATACATGCCATGAAGCTGTCCCATCAAGTTTCTATTAAGTAATCAAATTTTCTACTCCATGGGGAATATTCAGCATCTGGGGCGAGGAACGTACCGTGCAAGAATGCTACCGTATCTCCCAGGATTGTGCACATACCCAAAAACTAAAAGGATCAAGTGTGGAAGCATAGAAGTCACCCATATTGGGAACCAAACCCGGCATACAAATAGAGGCTATCAAAGACCCAAACATTGTGCAAGCCTATGAGTCGACCATAGAGGACCTCGATCCCATCCAACTAGACAACAACAACAGCACTAAAAAAGCTTATATCAGGCACAATCTCTCGGAACCAGGTAAATTCCATAAACTCTTAACTCACAATGCTGATTTGTTTGCCTATTCCTATTTAGATATGTCAGGCATCCTAAGAGATATCGCCATACAGAAGCTGAATGTTGACCCCTGATAACTAGGGAATATGATGCATTTTACACCCCTTCTTACTTGAGTTTTGATTAGAAATGTGTACAAAATAGTCCCAAAGGCTTACATCTTGTACTTGATTGCAGGATTTGGTCAACAAGGTGATAATTCATCAAAACTAGTTCAAAAAGGAGTGAAACATGCACAAGTACATAGAAAAAGACCAAGCACAGTGTAACAAGGCCAATACGGCCGCACTCCATTCTATATGGTCCGCAAAGAGGAGGTTTAGAGAGGTGCTCAATTCAGACATTCAAGCAATGCAGCCGCAAAGCATTTCATGCGGACCACATTGGCTTCGTTGCTATCACACTCGATTTTGTGCGGTCCGCAAAGCTGGAGTTCAGAGAGTTGCTAATTTTGGGGATCATAGCCAATGCGGTCCGCGGTACTTTTTATGCGGACCGCAATAGAAGCCATCGTAATCGTGGAGCATTTTGTGCAGCCCGCATTGGCCAAGTTCAGAGAGCAGAAGTTTAAGCCAAGGAACCTCAGTGCGGCCGCACTCGATTTTGTGCGGTTCGCACTACCCTCGCATGGGTAATTTTGTCCAGAAAATTCGGCCTAGCATAAGTAGTTTCTTTTCACATTTTTAGGTCATCAGTTGTAATTTTAAGTAGAGCTGCGCTTATGAACAGTGTCCTTTTACCATTTTGAGTAATTTTTCAATAGTTTTATCATTGAATCTTCAAGTTTTAGTTAGTAATTAAATATTATGGGTTTTTCTTCATCTATTTCTTTGTTTTCTTCTACTATCATGAGTAGCTAGACCCATTAGCTGGGATTGTGGCTCAACCCTAGTGTGGATATTCTATGGGTCCTGTGTTTTAAGGCTTGAATGTCTATGGGTGTTTGATATTTGGACTAATTTATGGTTTCAATATTGAATTAGTGGTTGCAAACACTAATTTATGCCTTTTGACTTGGTGTCTTCTTGAGAAAAGACCCTAAGTCTGGGAAAATTAGTCCAACAAGGAATTGGGGCATATTCAAGACATTGATAGCCCCAATTAAAGAGTTAAACCTAGAGATAGTAATACCCGACTTGAACCTCAATTGCTTGCACAAATTATCATACCCAATTGGTCTTGAGAAAGTCAATCAGGGGAAAATCACTCAAACTACCGAGAGGTATAGAGTGAGAAGTATCGTGCAATGGTTGTATCTTTATCCCCAAATATAACAACTTAGCCTTAGACTCGAGAACCCATCAAGTATCTACCTAGGAGAAAGTTACTTCCCTAGTGCCTTTTAACTAATTAGACAACCTTTAATAGTTTACCCTTAGCTTAACTTAGCTTAACTTAGCATCTTAGTAGTATAAATTTAGAAGTAATATCAAAACTAACTACATTTAGAAGTGCAATTAGGAACAATTATGCAACTCCAATTTAGATAGAAACTCAATTCCCATCTCTAGCTCCCTATGGAAATCGATCCCGACCTTCTCGGGTAAAAGTTGCTTCGACCACTCGTGCTACATTATAGTAGTGCAGGGTTGGCTTCGATCATTTTTTGGCGCCGTTGCCGGGGAGCTAACGGTTTTGACTATCTATTTAAATAGTTTTGTGTATTGTTCTTCTTTCCTTCTGCATTACTAATTTGTGTGTTTCGTAACTTTAGGTACAAAATGGCAGTAAACAGTAGTGACCCTCTTGGAAATGTGATTACGGGGAAGGAGGTATATTCTGAGATGATGAGGTGCCTCTTGTACCTCAAGGACAACGTAGAGGATGCCATGCCAACGCCAATGAAAATATTCCAGACCCTCCTCCTCCACCTCCAAGAGTGGCTCCTCGAGTACTTCCCAACCACGGCTATGCTAGAGCAATTGTCCCACCCCGGATTCGGGCGGGAAGTTTTAAAGTTACTAATGTGATGATGACATTGTTGGAGCAGCGAGGGTATTTCACGGGTGCTCCCACTCAGAATACTTACAAACATATCAAGGGTTTCCTGGATACTTGTTGGGGGAGCAAGCAAACTAATGTGTCGGAAGATGCACTTCAGTTAAGACTATTCCCTTTCTCACTTAGAGGGAAGGCATCAGATTGGCTTGAGCGACTTCCCAACCATTCCATCAGTACTTGGGATGAGTTGGCGGACAAGTTCATTGCAAAGTTTTTCTCACCAGGGCACTTGGAAGCATTGAAGGATGAGATATTAACTTTCAAGCTGGAGCCCACCGAACCATTACACGAGATTTGGGAGAGATATAGAACCATGGTGAAGGAATGGCCCAACAATGATATGACTGAGGCAATGATGCAACAGACTTTCTACCGGGGAATCAACACAACAAATCAATGCATAGTGAACCAACTTGATGGGGGTAATTTCATGAAGCTGACTTATGATGAGGCTTATGCCATTATTGAAGAGATGGCTAACACGTCCTCCGCTTGGCAAAGTAGAGCCAAGGTGCCACAGGGTGACCCCATGGTCATTCACTTGCACAAAGAGCTACATGATCATGGGCAGGCTATAGCAAAATTTACAACAACAATGAACCATCTAGCAAAGGCACAGATACAACAGGTTCAAAATCCACGCCAAGTCAATGCTGTGGAGGGTATCAACATGCTAGTGAACAAAAGAAGACAAAGAGGTCAAAAGAACCAAGGGAGTTCGGATCAATTTGACAATGATTGTGGTGGATTCCAAGATGATGATTAAGATGGGCAGAATAAAGAGGTACAATACGTGAACAACTATCAAGGCCAAAGGGGCAATTCTCCCAACCAACAACAATGGAGACCCCAAGGCGATTGGGGCAATCAGCAACAATAAGGCAATGGTAATTGGGGGAACAACAACTAAAATTCCAATTGGGTCAATCAGAATAATAATCAGAACAATTAGAGTAATTGGAATGGCAACAAGAACAACTGGATGGTAACAATTATCAAGGTGGTTGGAAAAATCGCAATCAAGGAAATCAGGGGCAAGGCTTTCAAAGGCCCCCAATGTATCAACAATCGAACAATTCACCCCTATTTCCATCCCAAGGTCCTAGTTCTTCCAACAATGATATGGGGAGAATTGAAATGATGTTTGAACAGATGATGAAAAATAATGCGGATTCTGATGCTCAGTTGTCTTCCCACAATATTTCAATTAGAAATTTGGAGGTTCAATTAGACCAAATATCACAGTCCTTGAATACTCACCCTAAGAGGGCTCTACCAAGTGATACGGTAGTTAACCTAAAGGGTGGGAACAATCATGTTATGACGGTAACTAAAAGGAGTGGACGAGGCGGTGATATGAATATCTCTGAACAAAAGAAAATTTTGAGTGATGAAGTTAAGTTGCAAGAAGATGAAGTTCCTTTGGTGGTTGAAAATGTGATTGATGAGAAAGTGAATGAAGAAGTGAGGATTGATATTCAAAATGCCGAGGTATAAACTCAGAATGACATGAACCCGTCTAGGGAACACATAATAGACATGCCAAAGTCGGTTGTTCCTAAAGCCAAGGCTCCTTTGCCAAGGCCACCTCCACCTTATCCTCAAAGGCTTTTGAAGACGAAATATGAGAATCAGTTTAAAAAGTTTATTGACATGATGAAGAGCCTATCCATTAATGTATCTTTGGTTGAGGCTATAGAACAAATGTCGAGCTATGCTAAATTCATGAAGTACTTGGTGACAAAGAAAAGATCCATGGATTGCGAAACTATCAAGATGACCCACCAAGTTAGTGCAATTGTGCACTCAATGGCCCCGAAGCTAGAAGATCCCGGTGCTTTCACCATTCCTTGTACCATTGGGATTGCGGACTTTTCTAAGGCTCTATGTGATTTAGGGGAAAGTATCAACTTGGTACCCTACTCAGTTTTCAAGACTTTGGGTATTGGGCAACCGAGTCCGACTTCCATAAGATTGCAAATGGCGGATAAAACTATGTAGAGACCATTGGGTATTATTGATGATGTTCTCTTGTCTGGGTGGACAAATTTATCTTGCCAACTGATTTTGTGATTTTGGATTATGAGGTAGATTATGAAGTTTCGATCATATTGGGGAGACCTTTCCTTGCTACGGGGAAGGTCTTAGTTGATGTGGAAGCAGGGGAACTCACCTTCCGGGTGGGTGATGAGAAAGTGGTATTTCATGTGTGCAAGTTAATGAACCAGCCCAATAGTTCTGAGGTGTGCTCTTTTGTGGACCTTGTCACGACAGTGATAGTTGATGATACTAGTGTAGTGATCAATGTGGAGGACCCACCAGAGGCCATATTGTTGAATCTTGATGTCAATGATGATGAGGGCCGAGTGGAGTGCGTGAATGCTTTACATGGAATAGGCTCTTATTCTTATGAGCCTAGGAAACTCTCTTTGGATCTTGAAAATAGAAAGACTCCTCCAATAAAGCCTTCAATTGAGGAACCTCCGGTGTTGGAGTTGAAGTTGTTGCCTCCACACCTCAGCTACGCGTTCTTAGGCCCTAGTTCAACTTTGCTTGTTATTCTTTCCTCTTGTCTTACTAACATGCAGGCTGATGCCATATTGGCGGTGCTTCAAAAGCAGAAGAAGGAATTTGGATGGACTTTAGCTGATATTCGGGGGATAAGCCCTACATTTTGTATGCACAAGATTATTCTAGAAGATGATGCAAAGCCCTCCTTGGAACATCAAAGGAGGTTGAACGAGGAAATGCAAGAAGTTGTGAAAAAGGAGGTGATCAAGTGGTTGGATGTCGCGATTGTATACCCCATCTCGGATAGCTCTTGGACTTCGCCGGTGCAATGTGTACCGAAGAAGGGTGGCATGACCATGGTTGCAAATTCGCAAAATGAGTTGATTCCTACCAAGACTGTCACGCCCCAAAATCCGAGGAGCGCGACCAGCACTCAACCGAGTAAACCCGACCGAGCAAGCCTGTTAGGTCTCATTCTACCCAAACTAACTCATGAATAAATAGGAGATGGACTCCATTAATCAAATTCTATAAACATATCATTAACGATTTCCATTTCATCTTCATTAGCAACTTCATTCGCCATCTTAAAGGTATTACCAGTTTTATACATCATTACCAAACATCAATATTTTTACTTTAAATTCCAATACCCGACACTACCCACAACCTATCTACGGAGCCTCTAAATACAACTGAAGAATAATATGAAAATGTCGGCAACAAGGCTCCGGCTATACCTTACACAAATACCAAAATAGACTCCGGAAGAAAGGTGGCATGAGCCGCGCAGGGCCCAGAGAGGAAAGGGGCTCATCAATTCAGCTGATGGGAAGGGAATGAGTGCTACTATCGGTGGACTGGAGTACCTGCTATAGAATCACCTACAATCACAACACGAATGTAGCGCCCCCGACAAAAGGGACGTCAGTTTATTTGAATTGTACTGGTATGTATGAACAAACTTTACCCCAAGTAAAATCAAGTAACATACAAGTAATGGACAGCAATAGAATCAACGATCAAATGCACATGAAAGAAACAACCAAAGCCAAACAAGTTTAACAATCTCTCTTTTTCCCCTTTCAACATTTTTCCGTCACATCAATGATTTCAATAGTGATTTCGATCACTTTTTCCACCCTTATTACCTCGGCCACCCTAATCACCACAACTCACACCTTATTACTTCGCGTTGCAGTGCGCAACCCGATCCCACCGGACAAATCATATTTCACCTTATCACCACAACCCACACCTTATTACTTCGTGTTGCAGCGTGTAACCCAATCCCACCGGACAAATCACAATTCACACAACAACAACAATTCATAAGAATTTTCATAAACATCAATACCATTTCCATCATATACAATCGCCCAATGTACAATTTAAGTCACAATGATAATTGCCCATGACAAGCCACATATGATATTACCATAGTTTTTTCAATTGCATCAGTTATGATTTTTTCCATCATTTGTTACACAGCTCTTACCACATAAACACATTCACACACACACATTTGGTTTGTTGCCATTTACTTGCACCATCATATAGGAATACTTAACCAACAACATTCAAGGCACATTAATCACAAGAATTCACAAATAGTCCACATAAATAAAAACATACCAATTACTCGTACACTAAACAAGGGGACTTTACAAAGGTTAATGTTAGTCATACATACCTCGTTTAAGCTTTCCTTAAGTTATTACAACATTCCAAAAATTCTAGCAATTCCAATCCACTTTGAGACATAACAAAAATGAACACAAATTAGAAAGGTATTCATGGTTTCAGCTCATTTGAGCATTTTATCAAATACTAGTTGAGCATCTTAATTTCAAATCTCTTTTTCAAGGTTTTCCTTCATTTTCCAACCAAATCTTTACTTATTTATGTTAAAAAATCTTCCCACAAACCTAATTTGTACATGTATGTATACATAATAGTATTACACTCAAGAATCATACCTCAATACCCCATCTTATACCCCAAACTCGAAATTAAAGCCTAATGTATAGAATCTTACCTCTTAGATGAAGAACTTATGATTGGGATCTTTGATTATTGAAGGTTGATGCAAGGTTGGATGATTGAATGTTGGGTTCCTCCTTCTCTCTCTAAAATCGGTGGAAAAATGACCCCAAATGAACCCCCAAAGACTATATATGAAAATGGGGTCGGGTTATAAAAATAGGAAGATTAGCCCTCCGAATGTGGGTCTGCGGTCGCATAATGGACCGCAGAATGGGTATGCTAGCCGAAAACGCTTTGTAAAACTCGGTGCCCAAAGCTGGGCTACACTTTGCGTCCAGATTTGAGATAGCAAATCAAGTATGCGAACCGCATAATTGTTTTTGCGATCGCATATCTAACACAGGATCGCATTTTTCCAGCATTTGGTAATTTGATCATAACTTTACGTAGGAATGTCCAAATGACAAACGGTTTGAAGCGTTGGAAACTAGACTTAAATACCTTTCGTTTGATAGGATATTCATTACATAAAACCTTATACATATTTAGATATTCTCATTCAAAGTATGGACTAGTGCAAGCTCATTTGGAATTTTTGCCTATTATGAAATTTTCCAATTTTTCTTAGACTTAGGCCTTTTTTTGGACCCCATATTACTTACCATAAGACTTATACACATATTTACCAAATCCAATTGATGTACACCATGTTAATAGCACATAAAAATATTATAATAAGCCTACGTGTGATTGGGCTCTTTGATTCTTGAAGGTTGATGCAAGGTTGGATGATTGAATGTTGGGTTCCTCCTTGTCTCTCTAAAATGCTCTCAATTCTCTCTAAAATCAGTGGAAAAATGACCCCAAATGAACCCCCAAAGACTATATATGAAAATAGGGTCGGGTTATAAAAATAGGAAGATTAACCATCCGAATGCGGGTCTGTGGTCGCAGAATGGGTATACTGGATGCAAACACGTTGCAAATCTCGGTGTCCAAAATTGGGCTACACTGGTCCAGTTTGCGGCCAGATTTGAGATAGCAATCAAGTATGCGGACCGCATATTTGTTTTTGCGATCGCATATCTATCACAAGATCGCATTTTTTCAGCCTTTGGTAATTTGATCATAACATTGCGTAGGGATGTCCAAATGACAAACGGTTTGAAGCGTTGGAAACTAGACTCGAAGACCTTTCATTTGATAGGTTATTCATCACATAAAACCTTATACATACTTATATATGCTCATTCAAAGTATGGACTAGTGCAAGCTCATTTGGAATTTTTGCCTATTATGAACTTTTTCAATTTTTCTTAGACTTAAGCTTTTCCATGGATCCATATTACTTACCATAAGAGTTATACACATATTTACCAAATCCAATTGATGTACACCATGTTAATAGCACATAAAAATATTATAATAAGCCTACATGGCACCACGAGATCCTAGGTTACTTAGCAAAATTTTCTGGGGCCTTACAAAGACCATTACTGGGTGGAGGGTATGCATGGACTATGACAAGTTTAACAAAGTGACCCGCAAGGATCACTTTCCATTGTCTTTTCTTGATCCGATATTAGATCGACTTGCTGGGCGTGCCTTCTACTGTTTCTTGGATGGGTATTCTGGATACAACCAAATCTTGATTGCTCTAGAAGATTAGTAGAAGACCATATTCACTTGTCCTTATGGAACCTTTGCTTTTTCGAGAATGCCTTTTGGGTTGTGCAATGCACAGGCTACATTTTAGCGGTTTATGATGGCCATTTTCACCGATATGGTAGAAGATATTTTGGAGGTGTTCATGGGAGACTTTAGGGTTGTGGATGATTCATTTGATGAATGTTTGAAAAATCTGGATAGAGTGTTGGCCCATTGTGAAGAAATCAAAGTTTTTCTTAAGTGGGAGAAATTACACTTCATGGTGGAAGAGTGCATAGTTCTTGGGCATAAAATTTCAAAACATGGTATAGAGGTGGACAAAGCAAAATTTGATGTGATTTCAAGGCTCTCTCCCCTACCTCTGTCAAGGGAGTCAAAAGTTTTCTTGGGCATGTGGGGTTCTACTGGAGATTAATTAAAGACTTTTCGAAGGTATTGAACCCTTTATGCAAGTTATTGGAAAAAGATTCCAAGTTTATGTTTGATGAGAGATGTATGCAAGCCTTTGAACTTCTCAAGCACAAGTTGACCACCACTCCTATTATAACCGCACCCAATTGGAGCTTGCCTTTTGAGCTCATGTGTGATGCGAGCGATGTTGCGGTTGGGGCGGTTTTGGGTCAAAGACTGAACAAAATGTTTCATCCAGTGTAATATGCGAGCAAGACAATGAATGATACTCAAGTGAACTACACGGTGACTGAGAAGGAGCTTTTGGCTATTGTGTTTGCAATGGAGAAATTTTAGCCGTATCTCATGGGTGCCAAGGTCATAGTCCATACTGATCATGCCGCACTCTGGTACTTGATGACGAAGAAGGATTCCAAACCTAGACTAATGTGATGGGTGTTATTACTTCAAGAGTTTGATTTGGAGATTATGGACCAGAAGGGTAGTGAAAACCAAGTGGCGGACCACTTGTTCTGCTTGGAGGAGGAGGGGAGGCCTTGTGATGGCCTATAGATCAATGATTCATTTCCCGACGAACAATTCCTTTTGGTGTCGGTGAATGGTATGACATGGTTTGCGTACGTGGATAATTTCCTTGTGACCGGTATAATCCCGTGTGAGCTCTCTTCTAACCAATGGAAGAAGCTCAAACCGGATAGCTTGGATTTCTATTGGGATGAGTTGTACTTGTTCAGATTTGCACATATGGTGTGATTTGAAGGTGTGTCCCAGAGGAGGAGCAATTGAGTATCTTAGAGGCTTGTCATTCCTCTCCCTATGATGTCCATCTTGGAGGGGCAAGGACGACTTCAAAAGTTCTTTGTTGTGTGTTTTATTGGCCAACTTTTTACAAAGATGCAATTGAACTTGTGAAGAGGTGCGACAAATATCAAAGAGCGGGTGGAATTTTGAAGAAAGATGATATGACTCTCAATACCATTTTTAAAGTTAATATTTTTTATGTATGGGCCATTGATTTTATAGGATCGTTTGTTAGCTCATGTGGGAGAACGTACATTCTTGTGGCGGTTGACTATGTTTCAAAGTGGGTGGAAGTCGTGGCTTTGCCCAACAATAAGGCCCATAGTGTTGTTGCGATTCTCAAGAAGAGAATTTTTACAAGGTTTGGCACTCCGCGTGCAATCATAAGTAATGGGGGGTTCTCATTTCTGTAATAGAGCTTTTGACACTTTGCTTGCAAAGTATGGTGTCAATCATAAAGTTTCTACTCCTTATCATCCTCAAGAGAGTGGCCAAGTTGAAGTCTCAAACAAGGAAATCAAGAGTATATTGTCAAAGACGGTCAATGCAAATAGGACCGATTGGTCAAAGAAGTTGGATGATGCTCTATGGGCTTATAAGACTGCTTACAAGACTCCAATTGATATGTCTCCGTACCAGTTGGTGCTTGGGAAAGCTTGCCATCTACCAGTTGAGTTAGAGCACAGGGCCATGTGGGCCTTGAGGCAGCTAAATCTTGAATGGGATGTGGCAGCAAATCTTCATGTGGAGCATCTTAATGAACTTGATAATTCTGATTCCATGCCTACTCTAGTTCTTCCTTGTACAAGGACAAGATGAAGTACCTTCATCAGAAATATACTCATGGAAAGGAGTTCAAAGTGGGTGATTTGGTTCTCTTGTTCAACTCTCGGTTACGTCTGTTTTCGGGAAAGCTTAAGTTAAAATGGAGTGGACCTTTTGAAGTGGTGTTTGTGACTCCGTTTGGTGCACTTGAATTGAAGAACAAAAATGGGGAGGTTTTCAGAGTTAATGGGCACAGGGTCAAGCATTACCTGTGCAAAATTGATGACAGCCACGTGGTGGAACTGCTCCATCTAAAATGATTTGATGGTAACCTGCATCGTGCCGCGACGTTAAATCAGGCACTTCTTGGGAAGCAACCCATGTGTCTTTCTTTTCATTTTTGCTTGATTTTCTCTATAGTATAGGATTTATTTTTGGACTGACTGGTTGTGAGATGTTGTAGAATTGTGTTGATGTAGTGAAGGAAAAAGTTGAAAAATGATCACTCTTTGAAGTTTGCAATGCGGACCGCACTTTATTTTGTGCGGCCACAAAGGCCTTTGTGCGGGGGCAAGAAATCTATGCGGACCGCAGAGTGATTTGTCTAAAGGGAGGAAGTCTCTGAAGTTTTCTACCGTAGCCGTATAGCATTTTATGTGGTCCGCGGTGGACCATTTGCGGCCGCACTGGATTTCTTGCGGTCCGCAATGGCCAATTTCTCAGTGCTTCCTGGTTTTGAACACCGCGGACCGTGGTACCATATTGTGTCGTCCGCGGTGGGTAGGAGAGATGGGGCCCAGGACCTTTTTCTATAAATAGGACCTGAGGCCCTCCTTTTGAACTTTTCGATCTGTTTACTCTCATAAGCCTAAAAATTACTATTCATCGGCCTAAATTGCATGAATTCAACTATTTAGTCTCGATTAATCATCAGTACATCTCATTTATGGTAATTCTAATTCCTTAGTAGTTATTAATTTTGCTATTTTCTTTTTACTTCCATTTTCTCTTAGTTTTTCTCTTTTTCTTCCTATTTTTCTTTTAAATTAATAGCATAGGTTAGTTAATCCTATTTTTATTAGGAATAATTAGTTACAACACTGATGCAACACCTAGGGAATCATTAATAGATGAAAATTTGGACAGAAAATTTGATAAACTCAAACTCTAGGTTGGTGTTATTGCTGGGAACTCACCGCGGACCACGATGGATTTTGTGCGATCCGCGATGCCTTTGTGCAGTCCACAATACTATGTTGTGCGGACCGCGGAGGAATAAGTTCTGAAAGCTAACATTTGAGGATCGCGGCCGCAATAGATTTTATGTGGTCCCAGGTGCCTTAATGCGGACCGCAATGCATTTTGTATGGTCCGCGTTGCAACGATTCAGAGTATGGGTAGTCCGAGCCCCACCTCTATGCGGACCGCAATGGATTTTATGTGGTCCGCAGGAGCCTCTTTGCGGCCGCACCTAATTTTCTGCGGTCCGCATTCTGCAACTTTTGACTGTCTGAAATAATGCAATTCTGAATTTAATTGATTCTACTGATACTAACAAGGCTCAACTGAATGTTGCTTGCAGACAATGGTGAAATCACGAGGCAAAGGTGATAAACAATCAGGACGAGGAGAGTCCTCCTGGGGTAGAGGAAAGGGTATGATCAAATTGACCCCGCAAGTCCGACAAAACATAAAAACACCAGGATGCTCATAAAAGCTGCTAACAGAGTCCTTGACCAATTTAGGAGTGAGTATGCACCTTCGCAGGAGGCATCATCAGACTCTGTGCCAGAGTGTGTTCCTGACTGGCCGGAGAGGAAGAGATTGAGGGATACACCTCCAGTCTCTCCTACTGCCCAAGTATCAGTGTGTATATCTTCTGAGTCATCTGAGGGCTCAGTCGCAGGCAGTGGCAATAAATATTCCACCTCTCCTACAGCTTCACTTTCCTGAGAGGGTCCCGTAACAGAAGAAGGGGAAGAAGTAGAAGGGGGTGAGCCCCTAGTAAGAGGGGTAGAGAGGACTAAAAATCTGGAGGCATGGCAGAACCGGTTTGTGAGTGAGGTTTCCTATCACAAGTTCAAAGAATGGTGGACCGAGAGGAAGTTGATACCCAAACGAAGTTCATTATACATGACCTCTTGCCTCACAACCCCAATGCGCTAAGGTAGTTCAGAGCGAGAGCTGGTTGGGAGTATTTCATAGGCCACGTAAAGGATGCCAATGAGCACTTGGTGAAGGAGTTCTACACAAATGTTGTCCACATCAAAAAGGGCACCACAGTGAACAAAGTGTGGAACTTAAAGGTAAAATTTGATGGCAAGAAAATAAATGATTATTTGGGCTTCCTGGAGGAGGATGAGTAATTGTATTTAGAGAAGATGGCAATGGGTGAGGTTACTCGTCCTTGGTTGGAAGAGTACTTGGCAATCCCAGGTACCACCCCAGATTGGTTTAATGTGGGAGTGAAGATTTTGAGAAGGAAACTGAACTTGGAAGCTAAAGGGTCGGAAACATTTGTGTGTAGTAGCATGCTAGACCCCACTACCTACGACAACTCACTTCCTATTCACCGTGCTATATTGGTGGCATCGATCATGGCGCGATACCCGATTAACATCGGGAATGTGATGTCCCAGGTAATTACACGGGTGGTGAACGAAGGTGACAGATCTTATCCCTTCCCCAACTTCCTAACCATGTACCATAAGGATTTATATATGGAGAAGCAGCAATTTGATATGAAAGTGAAAGCAAAGGCATTGTTCTCTTGGTACAGCCTACAGGGTGATGACAACCCTAAAGGCAAGCACTTCAAGGGCAAAGCTAGTACTTCAACTAGCCAGTCTGAAGAGCCAGTAGTAGTAGTGGCTCCTACTCAGCCTCCTCCAACCACAGCAGACATGGCCCCATGACCCTTTACTTCTGCAGCTCCAGAGATTCCCTCATCCATTGCATACCCCTTAACTTCCCACCGCCTGAGCCAGGCCCTTGCCAGCATCAACAACTGGATGCAGACAGCTACTTCTAAGCTGTCTGTACTATCTACTACGGTGGCAGCCCAGTCAACACCTCCTTCTCCACAGGTCCCATACTCCATTGAGGACACTCTCAAGAAGCTTCTGGACAACCAGAAGAAGCTCCTAGAGAACCAGAAATTGATTATGGACGTTGTTAATTCACATGGAAAGGCACTAAAGGGGCTTTCTAAGGAGGCAAAGAAAATGAGAAATACTCGGGCTTCAAAGGAGTTGGTGAAGGAGCTAAGGGTAGAGGTAGATAGGTTGAAGGAGGATGACTTACCTCTGGACCTATTGTTGCATGACCCGCCGCCAGCAGCCTAGCCCCAGCCAGAGCAGGAGTCAGAGAGGCCTCCCAATAGGAAGAGGGTGATTCCCCATTGTGACGATGCAGTCATACAGTTGGAGGACCCACAGGGAGGTTCCTCCAGCCATCCCTAGGACTCATTCCAGGTCCAGGCCTAAGTCCTAATGGAGCCATAGATCACAAGGAGCTAGTCACAGGTTCCCGAGCAGACAGAGGACCCAAGGACCCAGACTCAGGATCTTATGCATACGGAGGGCCCGTAGGGAGTTTCTTTTTCCTCTCGTCTTTATTTTGTGCTTATTTTGGTTAGTTGGCATTGAGGACAATGCCAGCTTTCATTTGAGGGGGTAGCCCTATTTAGATATTTGGATGACTGTTTATATGACAGTATTTTATGCTTTCTTTCTTTTTATATTTAGTATGTATATAATTTTATCATTTTATTGCACTTTTCGTAGTTTTTACTTTGGGTCTGTATATAAAGTTACATTCTTATGTATATATTCATTCTCCCTATTATATATTCTACTAAATCCCCTTTTGTACATATTCATTTTTCCTTTCTTAGCTTCTTATTTTATATTTGTAGCTTCTTATTTTGAGTTTTTGCAATAAGCCTTTGGTTTTCTTAATGCCACGTTTCTTTCCAAAGGTGGAATTTGTGTGAACCGGGTGGTTCTTCTCGATGATGGATGGCATAATAACCTTCTTAAGGTTTTGAATATGTTTTCTTTTTTCATTTTAGTAGTTAGTTGGTAAGGGTGCCTCAAGTAAAGCTTCACTTGGGCCTAACACATTTGCCTTTGAAAATTTGGTCAAAACAGATTGTTGTGTATAGGATGGTGAAAGTAGTGACCTTGAGACTCTTGGGTTGGCCGATAATCATCAAGTGGTTTTTCGAGACCATTGTGTTTCACAAATATGAGCTAAGGTTGTTGTGGGCCCCCGACTCTGTCTCTTTAGCAATCCCGTAGCCTTTGTGGTGAGAATTTGAATTGCAAGTCCAAGTCCCGAGCCATTAGTATAGAACTTGCCCCGAATGTTTGTCTAGGCAAAGTCCTAAGTGTAGTTTGACTTGAGATGTGATTATAGTCTCTCCTTGATCTGAATGATATCTTGAACACTTCCATAGCCTACCAATGATAATATCCCTAGTTAACCCTTTTGAGCCATAGACCTTTTTCTTTCAAAAACCATGATACAAGCCTTTACCCATTCTAAAAATACCCTTTCTTGGCACCTGATATTTCATTAGCACAAGGTAAAAGTATATGTTTGGGGGGAGAGACGAGTAATGCAATAAAGTGGTAAAAGGTACAAAATGAAGAAAAGGAAAAGCAATAAAAAGGAAGAAAATCAAAAAGACAAAAAGAATGTTCAACGTAGAAAAGAATGAAGGGATTCCTTAAAAGTAAAGAATGAAAGGCGTGGAAAGTTGAGAAAGGAGAAAAATATTTGAAATGAACAAGAAAGAGTGACAGTATGTCTCTCCAACCCCTTAGAAAGAAGTGAAATGACTTAAAAAGTCAAGTGAATGTGTGCCAAAATAAAGCAAAAGAAGTGCTAAAGGGAAGATGAAACCTACTTAGACCAAATATTTCCTACCCTGAACCAAAAGCCTTTACTATGTCTCCATAAAAGCCCTATATGATCTCGAGTTGAATGAAGCTTACATTAGTGGTGACTCACATAAAGGGCAAGCATGTGGTACTTAGAGCTGGACTTGTGACTTTTTTTTGAGTGAGATGAGTTTATTTAGAGTTACCTCGTTCTAAGTGCTACAATCCTAAAGGTGAGGTTTGCTTAGGGAGAGTTGAGGATGTGTGAGTTTGGGAACCACAATGACCAAAGTAATAGAAAGAGTTTCTTTTATGTGTTGAATCAACTCTTGATGCTCTTGTGTCGCACTAAATCCATGGTGCTTAAAAGAGTGAATGTTGTTAATGATTCATTTGAATTGAGGGCAATTGTCAGTCCCAATTGATGCTGGATGAGGTCACTTTAGGTCAGCTGAATTGTTTTGGATTTACTCTTCAGGGGTGGGTCTTATTTTGTTTACTTGAGCACAAGCAAAAGCGTAAGTTTGGGGAAGTTGATAACTAGGGAATATGATGCATTTTACACCCCTTCTTACTTGAGTTTTGGTTAAAAATGTGTACAAAATAGTCCCAAAGGCTTACATGTTGTACTTGATTGCAGGGTTTGGTCAATAAGGTGACAACTCGTCAAAACTAGCTCAAAAACGAGTGAAACATGCACAAGTACCAAGAAAAAGACGAAGCACAGGGTAACAGGACCAATACAGCCGCACTCCATTCTCTGCGGTCAGCAAAGAGGAGGCTCAGAGAGGTTCTCAATTTAGACATTCAAGCAATGCAGCCGCAAAGCATTTCATGCGGACCACATTGGCTTCATTGCGGCCGCACTTGATTTTATGCGGTCCGCAAAGCTCGAGTTCACAGAGTTTCTAATTTTGGGGATCATAGCCAATGCGGTTCGCGGTACTTTTTATGCGGACCGCAATAGAAGCCACCACGACTACGCTGGCCAAGTTCAGAGAGCAAAATTTTAAGCCAAGGAGCCTCAGTGTGGCTGCACTCGATTTTGAGCGATCCGCACTACCCCCACAGGGGTATTTTTTTTCCAAAAAATTTGACCTAGTCCAAATAGGTTTTTTCCCATTTTTAGGTCATCAGTAGTAATCTTAGGCAGAGTTATGCTCGTAAACAGTGTCCTTTTACCATTTTGAGTAATTTTACAATAGTTTTATCATTGAATCTTCAAGTTTTAGTTAGTAATTAAATATTATGGGTTTTTCTTAATCTATTTCTTTATTTTCTTCTACTATCAGGAGTAGCTAGACCCATTAGCTGGGGTTGTGGCTCAACCCGAGTGTGAATATTTGATGGGTCTTGTGTTTTAAGGCTTGATTGTCTATGGGTGTTTGATATTTGGACTAATTTATGGTGTTGACCCAAGTTTAGATGAAGTTTTTAAGAATAAAAAATGAACTCAGTCATGGACCAAGTCCATCATGTGAGGCATAGTATATATCAACCTAGACATGTGAGATACACGTGAAGGAGATAAGTCTCAGTGATCAAGCAACAATATCTCATGAACTAATCAAAAAGGTTGCATATTGGATGAGGAGAGAAAGTCTTCTCATGGGAAGAGGACACAATCTAGATAAAGGATAGGGTTGGAGTTTGTATTGTTCAAGGACTCAACTTCGATGGAAGATCATCAATTGAGTCTCAATCAAACTCTGACTACTAACTTATTAAATAACAGTAATTGTTCTCTTTTACAGGTATTGCACAAATGCAGAAGTTAAACTAAATTGAGAGCAAAAGAGCGAGGAAAATATGCAAGAAATTTATGTGAGATTCAAGTGTGCATTCTTGAAGCTACTTGGACAAGATACAAGAACCAATTCCATTGTGTTTATTCTTATTCTAGTTCAATTTAGTAGGTGGTTTAAACTTGTACCTTTCCAGCTTTCATAGAAGTAATTGTATTAGGTACTTTGAGTATTCAAGTTAGAGTTAACTTGAAGGTGTCACAACAGTTGAGGTTGTATGCCATACTGAGATTAGAGTTTAATCCTTAGGTTTACAAGAGTTTTGTAAATGATGTTTTAGCTTAGTGATTTAGTGGAAGTTTGGGAAAATCCTACTGAGTTGTAGGTCGTGGTTTTTTCACCTTTTGAGTCAGGTGTTTTCCACATAAAAATCTCTGTGTTCTTTATTTTATGTACTCTTAATTCCGCAAACAGTAGTAGTAAGTAAACCTAGAAGAACCAAGTTCTTCTAGAGCAAAAAATTGGGTACCATACAAATCACCACCCCTCTTGTGTAGTATTGACGTTTAGAATATCAATTGGTATCACAGCAGGTTCTCCTTAAATAGGCTAACACCTTAGGAGAAGTTCAATAAGAGTGCACCACCTGGGAACTGGGAAGGGCAATCCACTGCTAGGCCTCCACTTTTCAACGGTCAGTACTATTCTTGGTGGAAGAACAGGATGAGAGATCGCATCATAGGGGAAGACTATAAATTTTGGACATAGTCAGTGATGGTCCCCTAGCAATCACAAAGAAGAATGCTAAACGAGTTGATGTGCCAAAGACAAGGGCTGACTGCACTGCTGAAGACCTTAGGAAGTGGGAGAAAAATGCTAAAGCCAAGAAATGGCTTGTGTGTGGACTAGGTCCTGATGAGTACAGTAGAATTCAAAGTTGTACCACTGCTAAGGAAATCTAGGGCACCTTGCAAGTGGATCATGAAGGAACACCTCAAGTGAAGAGGTGCATAGGAACACTGTTGTATTCTCAATATGAGAATTTTACTATGAAGGAAGGAGAAACAATTCAAAAGATGTATACTAGGTTCACTACACTGATAAATGAACTTAAATCTCTTGGAAGGAATATTCTTGAAAAAGACAAGGTTGAGAAAATATTAACAAGGGTTATGCCAGTCTGATGGGAAAGCAAAATTACTGCTATTCAGGAATCAAAAAATATTGCTACCCTCAGGTTGGATGAACTAATTGTAAACCTCACTGCATATGAATTGAGAAGGCAAACCATGAATATGGATGCACCCAAGAAGGAGAGAAGCTTATCTCTCAGAATTGCTGAATGTTCAAATCTGGAAAATGATGAGATGGTTATGATCACTAAAGATTTTAAAAAGTACCTGATGAGAGGAAAGGGTTCTTCAAGAGGTACAACCTTCAACAAGTCAAGAGCTCTTGAGAAACAGACCAATGAGGGTTGCTACAAGTGTGGTAAGACTGATCACATGGTCAAGAACTGCCCTCAATGGGAAATTGAGTGGAAGAAAGAGAAGGCTAAACGAAGAAACAGGAAGAAGGAACAGGTTCAACCAAAAAGGAACAAAGGATCAACCAAGGCTATGGTTGCTTCTTGGGGAGAAACCTCAGATGAAGACTCAAAAGATGAAGCTGAAGAAGAGCAAGCACTGATGGCCATCGGAGAATCAGATGATGAACAAGAGGTAAGTATTCTTCATCTCAAAGACAAGATTAAATTTTTGTCTAAAGAAAGATTGGCTGAGCTATTACTAGACTCTATTGATGAGTCTGAGATAATTAACAATCAGAAGGAAGTTCTGTCTAGGGAACGTGTGATCCTAAAAGCAAAATGCAAAAGTCTAGAGTCTAGGGCTAATGAGAGTGATAACACAAATGCTGAGTTGAAGAACCAGGTTCTTGAACTTGACAATAGTGTCCTAAAACTTAGATCTGAAAACTTAAAACTGAAACTAGGAACAGGAAAGAAGAAAGTTGATCACACATATCACACTCTAGAAGAAAATTTGGGAAAGATGAAAGATGAATTGTATAAGAAAGATGAATTCTTCAAAGTCCTAAAGGCAGATCTAGGAAAGGTGAAACATGAACTAGACAGAACTTGCAAGTGGAACAAGGCTTCTAATGCACTCTCTTTGCTGCAAGAGCATCACAGTAGCAACAAAAGAGGACTTGGCTATGGGACTCAAGCTCCAAAATGGGACCCTAAAAGCAAGTACCTCACACTTCCTGAAAATAAAATCCGCACACACTGTGGCAAGACTGGCCATTACAAAAATGAATGTAATGCAAAAGAAATGGCCAGTCAAAAGAACAAAGCATTTGTTCAAGATAAAAGTAAGCTGCCTGGATGGGCAAGAAGGAATTTGATTCATCCTTTTGCGTATAGTTTGGGTTCCTAAGACTAACCCCTGATTTCTTTTGTAGGTCCAAGTGAAAGGATGCAGCCAAATATGGTATATGGATAGTGGTTGTTCAAAACATGTGACTGGGAACAAGGACCAGTTCCTTTAACTTAAGAACTTAAAAAGGAGGTAATGTCTCATTTGTTAATGGAAATAAAGGTGAGATAATTGGGGTTGGAAAGGTAGGAAAGACAGATTCTCATTCCATAGATAATGTCTACCTGATAGATGGCTTGAAATATAGCCTAATAAGTGTGTCGCAATTGTGTGACAGAGGTAACCTTGTGGCGTTTACCTCCACCAAATGCTTTGTGATTAACCTTACCACTGACAAGATTATTTTCTAGGGAAAAAGAGTTAACAATATTTACATTATAGATTTGTCTATTCTCTCAGAAAATGAACTCACTTGCTTGAGTGTGTTGGTTAATGATCCCCTCCTGTGGCACAAAAGATTTGGTCATGCAAGTCTAAATCAACTTAATAAATTAGTCTCTAAAGACTTGGTGATAGGGTTACCTAATATCAAGTTCAAGGAAGACAAAGTTTGTGAGGCATGTGCAAGGGGGAAGCAGGTAAGATCATCCTTCAAAAGCAAGAAAATGGTAAGTACAACCAAGTCGTTGGAACTGGTCCATATGGATCTATGTGGTCCAATGAGAACCATGAGCAGAGGTGGAAAGAAATATGTAATGGTGCTTGTTGATGATTATTCTATATTTACCTGGGTTCTATTTCCAAACTCCAAAGATGAAGCATTTAACATGTTTACTGCATTTGTTAGAAAAACTCAGAAACAATTAGGAAATCAACTTGCATCCATTAGGTCTGATCATGGAACTGAATTTGAAATTTTCAAGTTTGCTGAATTCTGTGATGAAAATGGTATAGATCATAATTTCTCTTCCCCTAAGGCCCTTCAACAAAATGGAGTAGTTGAAAAGAAGAATAGAACTCTTGAGGACATAGACAGAACCATGTTGCTTTCTAGTAAATTGCCTCACAGCTTCTGGGCAGAGGCTATAAACACTGCATGTTACATAATCAATAGATGCATGACCAGACCTCTGGTAGAGAAGACTCCCAATGAGTTACTTAAAGGGAGAAAACCAAACATATCCCATCTTAGGGCATTTGGTTGCAAGTGCCATATGCACAATAATGGAAAAGACTCCCTAGGTAAGTTTGATCTAGAAGTGATGAGGCAGTATTCTTGGGATATTCTTCACATAGCAAATCATACAAAGTGTTTAACAAAAGAACTTTGTGCGTAGAAGAAAGTGTGCATGTAGTATGTGATGAAGCTAACATTCTTTCTGAGAGACAGGAACATGATGATGAAGCCATTGGATTAGTAAAGGACTTGACTGAAGCATCAGCTCAGGTCAAAGTGGCACCAACAGGAGGAATAGGTGATGGAATAGGTTCTTCTATACAGGGCAACCTGACAGGGGGAACTAATCAAAGAGGAATTGAAATAAATTCCTTGAAGGAACCTGTTCATGATCCTGTTCCTCAGCAACAGAATATAGCAGAAACATCTAGCAGAAGCAATTTGTTGAGAAACCTCACAAGTATCAAAGTTCTCATCCCATTGAGAACATTCTCACTGATCCAACATCTTGTGTTAAAACTAGATCACAATTAAAGAATCTGTGTGCTTTTGATGCTTTTCTGTCTATCATTGAACCTAAAAATGTTGTTGAGGCTTTGCAGGATGCAGATTAGGTGAATGCAATGCAGGATGAACTTAACCAGTTTAAAAGAAGTCAAGTTTGGCATCTAGTACCATGACCCAATGATAGATCAGTCATTGGTACAAAATGGGTCTTCAGGAACAAACTTGATGAAGATGGAACTGTTACAACAAACAAGGCAAAATTGTGGTCCAAGGTTACATCTAGGAGGAGGGCATAGGCTATGATGAGACATTTGCTCTAGTTGCAAGACTAGAGGCAATCAAACTTCTCATAGCCTTTGCAGCACATATGGAATTTACTCTTCATCAGATGGATGTCAAAAGTGCCTTCCGAAATGGCTACCTAAAAGAAGAAGTGTTTGTGAAACAACCTCCAGGGTTTGACAGCAAGGAATGTCCTGAGCATGTGTACAAGTTAGACAAAGCTCTTTATGGGATCAAGCAGGCACCAAGAGCTTGGTATGAACGACTATCCAAATTCTTACTGGAGCATGGTTACAAAAGAAGTAAAATTGACAGTACCTTATTCTTCAGGGAAAAAGGTAAATATCTTCTTGTTGTGCAAATTTATGTTGATGACATAATCTTTGGGGCCACCACTGATAATCTAAGTAAGGACTTTGCAAAATTAATGGGGAATGAGTTTGAAATGAGCATGATGGGTGAGCTTAAATTCTTCTTAGGCTTACAGATCAAACAAAGTCCAAATGGAACCACAATCCATCAGCAAAAGCATACAAAAGAGCTAATCAAAAAGTTTAAAATGGGGGAATCTAAAGAAATAGACACACCCATTGCAACTGCCACTAAATTAGATGTTGATGAACCTGGTTCATTAATTGATCAAAAGTTGTATAGGGGTATGATTGGTTCACTCTTGTATCTCACTGCCAGCAGACCTGACATTGTTTTCAGT
>MU677119.1:283777-298036 GCA_026770625.1 Nicotiana glauca | reverse complement strand
TCATTGTTTTCAGTGTAGGGCTTTGTGCTCATTTTCAGGCAAATCCAAAAGAGTCTCACTTGACTGTTGTCAAGAGGATACTGAGATATCTAAAAGGCACCACTGATCTATGCCTTTGGTATTCTATAGGTAGTAATTTTTATCTAGTAGGATATGCTGATTATGCAGGATTCTTAGTGGACCGGAAAAGCACCTTAGGTATGGCACACTTCCTTGGTTCATGCCTTGTCATGGGCTACCAAAAAGCAAAATTATGTGGCCCTATCTACTGTTGAAGCTGAGTATGTGGCTGATGATTCTTATTGTGCTCAATTGTTATGGATCAAACAACAGCTGGTAGATTTTGGAATTGAAGTGGGATGTATTCCAATATTCTGTGATAAAACTAATGTTATAAGTTTGACAAAGAACCATGTTCATCAAAAGAGGACTAGGCACATAGATGTTAGACACCACTTCTTAAGAGATAACTATGAGAAAGGATTGATTTCAATAGAATTCTATGCTACTTATAAATAAATAGCTAATATTTTGACTAAAGCACTGAGTAGAGAAAACTTTGAGAGGAACAGGTTAGAATTAGGGATGATTAAGATCTCCTAATAGGTCCAGTGTAGAATGTACAATGAAAAAATGAAAAAAAAATATTTTTTTTGGTTAGGAGTTCTAACTTTGTGTAAATATCTAGATAAATTCTTACTCGGTTTCATACTTTAATTAGTATACTCCTGTAACATATGTATATATATGATTCACTGATCTCTTACAAAGTTTCTTCTATTTTGGCATTCGAGGCATGTTCAAGAGAGTACTATATGAAGAACCTGGTTCATCGGTATGTGTTCATATGAAAAGCTCAGGTATGTTTTCTATACTCTGCACAACTAGAAAGATTATTTTTCCAATCATGATCAGAAGTCCTACATTCATCAAATTCACAGAAATTATATCCGTTGAGCATTGAACCAGTTTCGTTCCCCTAGAACTCTAAAAATCGGGATTTTTGCCTAAAATCTAGCGATGCCTAATAATCACTAAGAGACCAGAATATACCTTGATTAGACTTCTAATTGACCACTGAAAAAGTTGTCGTTACTGCATTTAAGTCTAATCACCTTTAAATACTCCACAACTCTCCTTCATTAGTCCATAACAGTCAAAACTCTTCTCTAGTTCTAATCGCCCTTCTTCTCTCCAAAATTCCTAATTTTTGTCAAGAAACCATCCACCATGACTAATCCCCAAGATAATCCTAGCTCTCCCTTACCAGCATCTCCCTCTAACATATCCTTATCTACTCCTCCTATTGAAAACCCAAAACCTAGGTTTCGTAGGCAGAAAATGCTATCTAGAAAAATTGTAGCTTCTGGAGCTTTAAGGAAAGCTCTAAGTGAGAAATTGAAGGCTAGCCAAAGGAAGGAAAGTCATGGTCATGAATCTGACTCAAGCTCTGAGTCTGATGATTTTATTTCTGCCAGCGAAAGTGAAGAACATGGGTCTTTTTGACACTGAAAATATTCAAGAAACCCCTGGTGAGGTAAATTCTTGCTTATTCTCTGATGTGGTTGAAAGTGTAGAAAATAGGTTTGCCTTGGTTGGTCCTGTTAAAGATGTAAAGGGGGGATTCTAGTAGAAGCGGAGGTAAAAATAAAGAAAAAGAGAGAAAGGGAGTAAGTGGTGATGTGAGGGGAAATAAGAAAGAAAAAGTATTGGCTATCCGTGGAGGTGTTGAAGAAGGTGGCAACAAGTCAGGGGGAAGTGGTTCTGGGGAGGCGGCTGAAGGGCTTGTTAATCTAATCAAGCAACAAGATGAACCTGGTTCATCTGCTGAAGAAACTCTGGCTGATCTTCTGAAGAAGGTTGGGGTCAGTTATGATCCAAAGAAGCGCAAAGCTTCTTCACAAAAGAATCCTACTACTTCCAAGCCAACCAAGAAAAGAAAAACTTCATCCCCAAAACCTATTATCCCTTCAGTTCCTAAGGGAAGAGCTACCAGGAGCAGGGTCAAACTAAGTGAAGCAGAATTACAGAAAGCTCTGGAAGAGAGCATGAAGAAAAAGAGGGAGAAAGGAAAAATAGAGGTTGTGGAAAGTTCTAAGGTTGCAGAAGAAGAAGAAGTGGAGATGGAACTGGTCCATCAAGAAAGAGTAACAACTGAAGAGGTTCCAACAGCCAAACCAAAAAGTTCCAAGACTTCTTCCAAGAAGTCTTCCTCTGTACCTGTACCTGTACTTGCTGAATGTTCTTTAGCCAAAAAAACTAGGTCTGCTATGAAGGGTAAGCAAAAGAAAATTGTTGAAGAAGATGAAGAGTGGAGTGGTGGAGAAGAAGAAGAAGAATCTGAGAAGGAACAAGACAGGTCTGCCATCTTTGGCAGAAGAAATTTTTTGAAAGGAAGACTATTGGGAGACCTGGATGAGCCAGGTATGAGAAGATTGGTGGATGCCCTGGCTGCACAAGGTTGGAAGAACTTGGTCCTTGAGATGGATGGGAGGTTGGCTAGGAATGAATTGATTGAGTTTATGGCCAATGCCACTGTGAAAAATGGGGTAGTCTCCAGCCTGGTGAAGGGTGTAAAAGTGGAGTTTGATGCAATCAAACTGGGTGAGATTCTGGACATACCTAGTGAAGGGTATGATGATTATACAAGGCAAAGGTGCCCATGTCTAGGTTCTCTCCCTACTGCTCTTCAAATCACTAGGAATTTTTGTGATGCTGCAACTGCTGAAGATGTACCTGAAGCCAGGTTTGTGCAGAAAAGTGAGATGAGACCTGAGCACAAGGTCTTGTTTGAATTTGTTAACAAGTGTCGGCTGCCCAGACAGGAGAGGACACATACTGCCAACTACATAGACCTGGTTCTTATGGAGTGCCTTGTGAGAGGAATGCAGATAAATTGGTCTGCTTTCATTGTAAAATTACTAGACAGGGTCATTAATGGCTCCAAGGCACATGCAACTCCATATGAGTTCATACTGACTACTGTGTTGGACAAGCTAAGGGTGCCTTTGAAGAAATAGGAGATGGCATCAATCAAGGAGCATTTTGGTGTTAAAACTTTATTGGCTTATGACTATCCTGTCAATGCCATCCCAGTTGAACCTGGTTCATCTCTGAAGACACTTGTAAATAGCAAGGTTAGGGCTTTGGTTCAAGAGTGTGGAACTAAGGATGCTGATATTGCTAGGCTTCAGGCTCATGTTGCAGAATTGGAAACTGAAAGAGATGGCCTTAGAGTTGAGCTAGCAAAAGAAAAGGAGAAAAGTGATAGGATGCTTCAAAATATGCTCAACCTTCTCCAAACCCAGCCCTCTAGTTCCTCCAAGCCTTAGGTCCTCTAATTGTTGTCTTATGAACCAGTCTATTTCCCCCCCCCCCAGTGACCCAGATTAGGGACTTTTTTTATTTTTTTGCTCATGATTTGGAAGTTTTTTTCTTTCTTTTTGTGGTTTGTTGGTGGAAACATATCTTATTAATGACAACTGTTGTTGTATTAGTTTGAATGTGTTTGTTGATTATTGATGATTTAATCCATGTTTTCACTTGTAGTTGCCCAAGTGGCCATGAGTAATTACTAATATCTGGGATTCACAATGTATGCAACTTTTTGATGATGCCAAAAGGGGGAAGAGATATTGTTCTTTAATCTTTATTCTGAATGATGTGATATTTATAACCTAATTAAACCTGGTCCTTGATGATAAGTTAAAATTATAAGTTAAGTGTTGATGGTTAAGTTGAGTTCTTACAGATTTTTTGATCCATAAAAGCACAAAGTTTGTCATCATCAAAAAGGGGAAATTTGTTGGCCCAAGTTTGGATAAGTTTTGAAGAATGACAAATGAACTCAGTCATGGACCAGGCCCATCATGTGAGGCACAGTATTTATCAACCTAGACATGTGAGATACACGTGAAGGAGATAAGTCTCAGTGATCAAGCAGCAATATCTCCTGAACTAATCGAAAAGGTTACATATTTGATGAGGAGAGAAAGTCTTATCATGGGAAGAGGACACAATACGGATAAAGGATAGGGTTGGAGTTTGTATTGTTCAAGGACTCAACTTCTTTGGAAGATCAGCAATTGAGTCTGAATCAAACTCTGATTTCTAACTCATTAAATAACAGTGATTGTTCTCTTTTACAAATATTGCACAAACGTAGAAGTTAAAATAAATTGATAGAAAAAGAGCGAGGAAATTTTGCAACCAATTTATGTAAGATTCAAGTCTGCATTCCTAAAGCTACTTGGACATGATAGAAGAACTAATTCCATTGTGTTTATTCTTATTATAGTTCAATTGTAGTAAGTGTTTTAAACTTGTACCTTTCCAGCTTTCATAGAAGCAATTGTATTAGGTACTTTGAGTATTCAAGTTAGAGTTAACTTTAAGGTGTCGCAACAGTTGAGGTTGTGTGCCACACTGGGATTAGAGTTTAATCCTTAGGTTTACAAGAGTTTTGTAAATGCTGTTTTGATTCACTGATTTTAGTGGAAGTTTGGGAAAATCCTACTGAGTAGTAGGTCGTGGTTTTTTCACCTTTTGAGCCAAGTTTTTTCCACGTAAAAATCTTTGTGTTCTTTATTTTATGTACTCTTAATTCCGCAAATTGTAGTAGTAAGTACACCTAGAAGAACCAGGTTCTTCTAGAGCAAAAAATTGGGTACCACACAAATCACCCCCCCCCCTCTTGTATGGTATTGACGTTTAGAACACCATATGGTTTAAATATTGAATTAGTGGTTGCAAACACTAATTTATGCCTTTTTGACTTGGGCTCTTCTTGAGAAAGAGAGACTAAGTATAGGAAAATTAGGCTAACAAGGAATTGGGGCGTATTCAAGAGATTGATAGCTCCAATTAAAGGGTTAAATCTTGAGATAGTAATACTCGACTTGAACCTCAATTGCTTGCACAAATTATCATACCCAATTGGTCTTGAGAAAGTCAATCAGGGCAAAATCACTCAAACTACCGAGAGATATAGAGTGAGAAGTATCGTGCAATGGTTATATCATAATCCCCAAATATGACAACCTAGCCTTAGACTCGAGAACCCCTCAAGTATCCACATAGGAGAAAGTCACTTCCCTAGTGCCTTTTAACTAATTAGACAACCTTCATTAGTTTACCCTTAGCTTAACTTAGCTTAATTTAACATCTTACTAGTATAAATTTAGAAGTAATATCAAAACTAACTACGTTTATAAGTTCAATTAGGAACAATTACGCAACTCTAATTTAGATAGAAACTCCATTCCTATCTCTAGCTCCCTGTGGAAATCGATCCCGACCTTCTCGGGTAAAAGCTGCTTCGAGCACTCTTGCTACATTGTACTAGTGCAGGGCTGGCTTCGATCAACCCCTTCTACCCACCTATGCAAAAAATGAGGAGAAATTCAACGCCACAATCAATGACGCAGTTAACGAAGAAGTCGAAAAGTTGCTTGCTAATGACTACGTCCAAGAGTCAAACTATCCTTAGTGGGTCGCCAATGAGGTCATGGTGAAAAAGAAAAATGGAAAGTGGTGGATGAGTGTTGACTTTACCGACCTAAATAAAGCATGCCCGAAATATTCCTTTCCATTACCGCACATCGACCAGCTCATTGATGCAACGGCGGGGCACGAGTTGCTATGCTTCTTGGATGCCTATTCTGGTTATAACCAAATCCTAATGGTATAAGAAGAACAAGAAAATACTACTTTTATCACTCACCAAGGAACGTACTACTACAGAGTCATGTCGTTCGGACTTAAGAACGCGGGGGCAACGTACCAAAGGTTAATCACCAAAATGTTCAAAGATTAACTCAATAAAACCATGGAGGTCTATATCGAAGACATTCTAGTAAAGTCGAAAAGGAAAAAAGATCACATCGATCATCTAAAGGAAGCCTTCGACATACTGAGGCAATACAGCATGAAATTAAATCCCGAAAAAAGCGCCTTTGGCGTAACCTCGGGTACGTTACTCGGCTTCTTGGTGTCACAAAGAGGCATCGAGGTCAACCCAGATCACATCAAGGCCATCGAAGGAATACCAAAAACATTAAACAGTAAAAAGAAGGTACAAAAATTGACATGACGAATAGATGCCCTGTGAAGGTTCAACTCACAGTCATCGAATAGATGCCATAAATTTTTTAATGTATTAAGGAAGGATCATCGACTTTAGTGGAATTCAGAATGCGTTGATGACCTAAGAAAACTAAAAGCATACCTATCCTCACCACCATTACTCGCCAAAGAAAATCCAGGTGAGTGCCTCCTGGTCTACCTAGCGGTGTCTGAAGTCGCGATAAGTGCAAATTTAGTCTGCGAAAATAAAGGTACACAATCTCCAATTTACTATATCAACAAAACCTTAATTGATGCCAAAATGAGATAACCCCACATTGAAAAATTGGCTCTGGCGTTAGTCATAACTTTACGAAAGCTTAGACCATATTTTCAATGCCACCCCATAAAGGTGGTAACGACCTTCCCCCTTATGGGCATTCTGCACAAACCCGAACTATCGGGTAGGTTGGCCAAATGGGCCATAGAATTGAGCGAGCATGATATAACATATCAACTGCAAACTTCAATAAAGTCGCAAGTGCTCGTCGATTTCTTCGTCAATTTCAGCGCGGAAATACTGCCTGAAGTCGAGCAGGATACGTTCCACACTTCTTTACAGTCCAACCTATGGGTCCTCTACACTAACGACGCATCTAATTCATCGGGATCGGGATTGGGACTCGTCCTCGAAGTCCCTACGGGCGAAGTGATTCACCAATCCATACGGTGTCCCGAGATGACTAACAACGAGGCCGAGTATGGAGTTGTGATTGCGGGATTGAAATTAGCCCTCAATTATGGCGCTCGACGACTCGTCCTTTATTGTGACTCTCAACTCATGGTGAATCAAGTCAATGGGACTTTCCAAATCAAGGAACAAAGACTGCAGAAGTACCATTCAAAAATTCACAAACTCCTTCCAGAATTCGATGAATATCACCTCGACCAGATACTCCGGGCACAGAATTTCGAAGCGGATGGTCTTGCCAAACTAACGGTAGTTACCAAAAATATCAACAAAGAAAATGTGGTCACCCTACTCCATTCCTTGATAGACCGGGTCAAGGTACATTCTATAAATTTAACTTGGGACTGGCGCAACCGTAACACAACATATTTGCAGGAAGGGATGCTCCTACGGGACAAGAAAAAAGCCAAAAAGCTTCGAATACAAGCGGCCAGGTATAGCCTCGTGAATCATGACCTTTACAAAAGGACGTTCGACGGCCCCCTGGCCAAATTCCTTTGGCCAAATCAAACAAGGCGGGTGTTAGAAGAAGTACACGAGAGTCATTGCGGTGCCCATACAAGAAACCGGGCCCTCATCAGATGCCTCATCTACGTAGGATTCTACTATCCTACCATGAAAAAAGAAGTCGTGAATTACATCATGAAATATGAGCAATGCCAAAAATACGCCCCTATGATACACTAAGTAGGAGAAGTCCTGCATTCCGTCACTTTGCCATGGTCATTCATAAAGTGGGGAATGAATATTGTCAGACCCCTCCCAGCAGGCCAAGGTAAGCTACGTTTCCTTTTGGTTTTAATTGATTACTTTTCTAAATAGGGTAAAGCAGGTGCGTACACCCAAATACGCGAGCAAGAAGTCATTGCATTCGTATGGAAAAATATAATATGCCGCTTCGACATTCCCAAAGAAATCAGCTGCGAAAATGAATCTCAGTTTGTAAGGAAGAAAATGACCGAGTTATTTGAAAAATGGCACATTAAACGGATACTCTCCACGCCATACTTATCCCGTCGGTGATGGAAGTTGAATCCTCCAACAAAACAATATTAAACATATTGAAAAAGAAGCTCGAAGATACCCAGGGGCTATGACCAGAACTGCTACTAGAAGTACTATATGCATACCATACCACGCCATAAACTAGCACAGAAAAGACGCCATATTCGTTAGTCTACGAGACTGACGTAATTATACCTGTCGAGGTAGGAGAACCTAGCCTGAGATACTCCAATAAGAGTGGACCAAGCAATAACAAAAGCATATTACAAGACTTGGATGAAGTCAAAAGGCGAAGACATATCACTCACATAAGAATGATAGCCCAAAAGCAAGAAGTAGAAAGGTACTATAACAAGAAGGCCAAAGTTCGACCACTCAGAGTCGGGGACTATGTTCTCAAAGATAAAACACAAGCAGCGAAAGACCCAAATGAAGGAAAGCTGGGAACAAACTGGGATGGGCCATATAAAATCACAGTAGCAGCAAGCAAAGGATTATTCCAATTAGAGACAAGGGAAGGTAAACTACTACAAAATAACTAGAATGTTGCCCACCTCAAATACTTCCACTTCTAAAAAGAGAAGTCGCCTAAGTCGTACTATTTTTCCCTCACCCGGGTTTTTTCCCAATCATATTTTCTTTGTAAGGTTTTTAATGAGGCGACGAGGGAGACGTCTCGAGGTCCGAAGTATTGTTCATCGCCCTCCCGTACTAGTATTATCTCTAGGTCGAGCACTGAATGGAATAGATATAAAGAATCTCCATTGTATGTACGAAGTCAACATATATCGCCATTGTAAATACAAAGAATCTCCATTGTACGTAAGAAGTCGACATATATCTCCATTATAGATATGAAGATTCCCCGTTGTATGCCCAAAATCGACATATCTCACCATTTTACGCACAAAGTCAGCACATATTTCTGACAGGAATATAATCACTCCATTATGTATACGAAATCAACACGTGTCTCCAATACATAAATAAAATTAGCATATGCGACACCGCAGCAAATGCAATAAAATGCTATCCTCATGACGGGATACTACTTCGGCACTAGCTCGAAAGTAACATCCCAATGGCTAAGGCCATCACCAAAGATATGAGTTCAACTTCACTCGAACCACGTCGGGTTACTACTTCGGCACCAGCTCGAAAGTAACATCCCAATGTCTAAGGCCATCTTCAAAGATATGAGTTTGACTTCACTCGAACCACGATGGGATACTACTTCGGCACCAGCTCGAAAGTAACATCCCAATGGCTAAAGCCATCATCAAAGATATGAGTTCGACTTCACTCGAACCACGACGGGATACTACTTCGGCACACCTCGAAAGTAACATCATAATGGCTAAGGACATCATCAAAGATATGAGTTCGACTTCACTCGAACCACGATGGGGTACTACTTCAACACCAGATCGTAATTAATACCTATACGGCCAAGGCCATTGCTAGAAAAAAGAGTTCAATTAAACTCAACACAATAGGTTTAACGTTTCAGCAAAAATTCGAAATAACGTAACCGCAGCAGAAGCCATCAACAGACAAACCGGAAAAAGGAAACAACTCAGAGGTACACAACCAAAATAATTTTCATTATGGCAAATATATTACAAGTACTTGTCTTACAAAGGGCTAAAAGATGCCCTTACAAAGTGGCAGAGCAAAAGTAAACACAAACCAAAATACTACACATCATTTCCTATGGAATACACGTCCTCGTACCAAGAGTTGGAAGCAAGTCTGTTCGCGTCATCAGAATTAATATCATCTCCATCAGGCATAAGGGGATCTTACCTGCATGCCTCACGAGCCGCACGGGCCTTGACACACACATCCCGAAGCTCTACTTCAGATGCCTTCTCGTCAACATAAAGATCCTTATACACATCAAGTTAAGCCTCAGCGTGAACTCACAACTAATACAAATGTCGAGACACAACAAGATCGGCCGAAGCATGAGACGTAGAAGGTTGCGACCGTCGTCGTACGTCCTCCATTTTTAAAATAGACACTTGATCATTTAACGCGGACAGTTCCGTCTCCAACCCTTGGATACGCCCCTCGAGTCCAGCTATCTTAAAAGCAAACGCCTCCATCTCCTTGGTCCGCTCCAACCTACAAACGCAGAGGGAGTCCTCTAAAACTGCCACCTCGGAGATGGCAGTCGACCTCTCCTTTTCAGTGTGAGTCAATCTATCAGCAGTCGCGCTTAATTCACCCTTAATCTCATCAACCTCTGTCGTCTTCATACCTAGTTTGGCATTTAATAGGCCACCTTTGCTTGGAGGTCGGTATTTTTGGCTATTACGCCCTTACTTAGCTCGAGCTCATCCTCCCTGAACTTAAGGGCTGCTTTGAGCTCACTATTACGGGCAATGGCCTTCATAAGGTCCTCGTCTCTATCCTTCAACTCCTTAACCTTACACGCCAATTGATCCTCCCTCTGTTTGAGCCCTTTGTGGAACAACTAAAAGTCGTGATCCTGATTGTAGATGTCGGTCATCGCATGATGCTTGGTACAATATTCTTAGTACTTAGAAGACATCTTTCCATAGATAGTCATCTTCCTTCTTTTCCGACGCTCACGCTCGATCTCCATCATGAGGGTCTAACACAAAAAACAAAGTTAAAACAAAAGAGATGGGCCAAAAATAGCAAAATAAATCCGACGATGAAAAGAAGAGAAAGACATTCCCGCAGAGCCATGCTTGAAACGCTCTGTGAAAACTTTGCATCACTCATCGCTCTAAGTGCCTCGCTCTCAGGGGAAGCACACAAAGGGGCAAAAATGGACGCCGCCAGATCACAGTTCGACAGTAAGTTGTAGTCCCCGTAGACAACTATATATCATTCATAATCCTCCGTTCTGTCCTCTACGCGAGTATGGCACTCCAAAAACTCCCGAACATCCCTCGGGTCAATGTCCGAACTCGAGCCTTCATCCTCGAAGTGTAATCCTCCTACAATGGTAGATGATGAGCCACCCTTAGTGGAGCACACAGACCCCCCTCCTTGTTAAACTCCTTCCGTCTGGGATGAACTGCCCGCCAAGATAGCATCCACCATAAATGCAGGTACAGGTGCCATCACTGACGCACCCGTCCTGCTCTTAACAGTCTCAGCAGCCACGTCTTTCCCAAGCTCTACCCTCCTCTTCTTTCTCAGTGAAGGTTCGTCCATGTTAGAAGACTCATCCAAGAGGTGATAAACCAATAAAGAAGAAATCTCTCACCTCACGAACATCTCCTGATATGAATCTCTCGTCTGCACCGGTAGGGCACGACCTTCTCAGACAGATTCCTCCAAAATCAATTGCATTCCCGCCGAAGCCATGGCTTGGAAAAATGTAGGGACTGGGGCCATCTGCCTAGAGGCTCCACGACCTTTTATCATAAAAGTCATGTCAATAAGGTAACGACAAAGGGACGAAAAGAGGGGTAGAAGAAAAACACTTACCATACAAGACCTTCGGCCCAAAACGCTTCACAAAAGCGGGCCAGTCGTGGGTGTCCACTGCATGAGCTAGTAAATGGGATACCCAGTCCCTTATACTGGCAATGGGACGGGGTTTATGCCTCACAGCTGTAAAAGAAAGTCGTAGATAAGTACAATGTTGAACAAAAAAAATAAACGAGAAAGAGAGTAAACGAGTTGCGGCAGCTACGATTATTATTCCACCGCTCAGGGAATCCAGCAGGGTCTGACACAATATGTTCAGTTTTGACAACGAAATACTTGTACCAACTTACGGCTCGCCCGATCGTCAGCTCCAACCACCAGCCCTTTGGTTCCACGGTGTCGTAAGTGTACCATAGTAACCCTATGAAAACTGGGGGAAACAAGTGCAAGAGGTGGTAAATATCGACCTCGCACCCCGCCAACCCCACATATTTCGTCAACACCAAAGATAGTTCATATGTGTACGGAGAAAGTTGCGCTGGGCAAACTTGATAAAATGTAGAATTCTTCCACTAACGAAAGAATGGGGAAAAAGTGACCAATTACAAAGGGGTATTCATAAAAGCACTGTACCCCAGTCTATGGACCTCTACGAGGTCCCTCCCCGCCTGAACCATCTTGATATGGGAGGGGAAACTATACTTGGCACGTAGGACATTTATATGAGTCTGCTCTGTTTCGGATATCACCGCGGTGGGAGTAGGAGCAGTGTCCTTGAGAAAGTCACTTCGAGACATAGGATGCCTCGGTAACAGCTCATCTACGGTGGGAAAACTATCTCATTCCCCAGCCGTTGCGTCTTCACCACCAATATGAATGGAGTGGCGTCAGAAACCCCCTCACGTGATCGGTGTGTTCTAGGCATGTCTATGGATGAAGATGTGTTAATGGAGCGAAAGAGATCAAGAATAATGAACAAGAGAAGGAGATAAAGAGAATCGCAGAAGCAAAGCTAAAAAAACGAAAAGGAGCGATCAAAAGAGAAATGACTAAGAGCTTTTGAAAAAAAAAACCCTCCCCCTATTTATAAGGTTGGGTGGCACCAAAATCGAAGTGAAAAACTTCCCATAGCAACAAAACCAAAGTGACAGGCCATCAACCTCTGCTTGGAAAGATGCGCAATGATGACGCACGTGGAAGTGACGTCATTTCCCAATAGAACACACCACCAAGGTCTTAGAGGAGTGCACCGCTCTTCCGTTATCGGCCGAATCGTTATGGTTTGCAGGCCAAATTTCTTCATATGGGCGATGTCCGCTTACTAAGGATGCACCAGGCCATGACCCCGACAAGCGGAGAGACTAACTGTATCGGCCAAAATTTGGACGACCACGACCGTTACTGAGTATAGCGAAGAACGAGGTCCTTACAAGGCAGTGTCCTTCGGTCGTAATGAAGGATGACAATTAACAACGACTAGTGATCGTACGACGTCTACGATAATTTTAGCATGATAGGAAACAATAAGAATATGCGTTTCGAATATTCTTTATGTGGTATCTTTTTCAGGTAAAAATGGGGGATTGTCCCCTATAATAAGAAAAGAACATTCTGTGGAGAGGGGGACTTTTTTTTTTGGCTTAAGACATATCAAAAAGCCTGATATCATTCTTGGTCTCAATCAATTGCATTAACTACTATATTCTCTTACATTTGAAGCTCTCGCATTTATGAATGATAGTTTGGCTCCAACATATTAGAAAACATCTCTCATATTGTTTTACTCTTGCACTATCTAATCTAGATTTATTACCCTTAGGTGAGATTTGCCCCTTCATCTTCATTGATTGATTTAATCAAAAAGATTTCAATATCTTTTGGTCAAACAAACATCCTTGTAAGATTGTTACAAATAACAATGACATATAACACCACTGAAAGGTGTCGACACTGTATTGAAATAGTTAGGTTCTCTTCGTCCTTAATCAAAGGTCTCATGTTTAGTCTTGACAACGGAATATCTTTCGGTTTAAATTGTAGAAAGTGCTTTACCCCTTAGTTAACGTACCATCTATGAATTTTGATTAGTTGGATCGGTAAACTTTGAAAACGTGTAAAGGTTATATTGTTGGGTATGCAAATAAATCCCGCCTTGGTAGCTAAAAAAATTAGAAGTCTATATATAAGGTGTAAGGATATTTTAATAGTGTGAGACCTTTTGGGGAAAGTCATGTGGGATTTACCCAAAGCCGACAATATCACACCATATTAAGAGTATTTTTGTGTCATTCGAGCCTAACAGGTATGAAAAAAGAGACATTTGTCGTGGTGACGATACTTTAAGAACAAATTATACCAATACTACTGTAGATTTTTCCTAAACAATACGTTTCCTAATAATAGCATTTGTTTAATATGGAGTACATATAGCTGACCGAGTATGGAGCATCAGATTAGCATCAAGCGATATGAAAATAACTGAGTGAGGCCGTTGAACAATATTTGGTTCAATTTGAAAGAAAAAAACAAGAAGTATTTTAAGTTGAACTTGAAAAGAGTATGTGAAAAATGAAGTTGTATTAGACGTGAATTTCGCTTCAAAATAATTGAAGACTTGTGAGTGTAAATGATCCACTATATTTATAAATATTGAATTTTATATATCTAAAGATAAAATATTATATATGGTCAGACCGTCCCTAATGTGCCCTCGTGGGAACCTCAAAAACTCAAGTTGCAATGTTCATTATTGGAGCACAAAAGGTCATATAAAATGGATATCTAATCACCCCAAAATCAACCCCAACATATCAAGTCATGTCGTCACGCAACACTGCAACAGGGTCTAAAATGTGTAAACCATAAATTGCAGCCCTAAAATACACTTTTTAAGGGCATGGCCTTGTAAAATTTTGGCCACAGAAAGAAATCATTGGTGGCAATGGCCGATGCCGCAAAGGCAGATTCAGAATTTGAAGAGGATGAGTGCACTATCAGAAGAGATGGATCCAAAAAACACACAGACACAC
>MU677119.1:268667-279810 GCA_026770625.1 Nicotiana glauca | reverse complement strand
ATATATATATATATATATATATATATATATATATATATATATATATATATATATATACACACATACATATACACACACACACACTTGCTAAAAACAAAACCGTCCGAATTGGTATTTGAACGGTCAATTTCACTCGTAGAGGTGTATTTATCCTAAAATTCAAGTAACAATTAAACTTATATTGTGGTTTTAAGGACATATGATTTGATCTAATACCAATTGATAAACAAGGAATTAAATAGACAAATTAAAGAATAAAATAAATCAAACCAGTACGTAAGCTAAATTTCGACCTCCACCTATAGTAGTCTCAAGGTGTGATAATAGGAATAGCAAATGACAAAGCAACTCTGATGAATAGTAAGTGAAATAGCAAGAAAGTAATGAGCGTATATTTTCTTATCAATGAACAACGATCCTTACAAATGAATGGGATACCTCTTTATATAATAAGGGAGTCCTAAATAAGTTATACTTCTAATTACAGTAGGAAATCATATTTTACAACTGATTAACCACCGAGGATAAATTTATTCCGAAATTCGCGCCATGATCTTCATCCAGTTGCGGGTATCTCGTTCGAAGTACCCCCTCTTCTGACCTCGGTAAGTGATATCAGTCTCGATCTTAGAAAGAAAACTTCGACCCCGAACTCGACGTTCTGGCCTTCCGACGTGGTATTACTTTTTCAATCAAATGATGAAATCAGGTAGCCATGATTTCCACCGATAGATAGTCCCCTCGTTTCTTAGAATAAAATGATAAGAAATGACTTGAGCCTCGATTTTTTGGTGACCCCAAGAATGACATTATCCCCGTGACGTAAGCGGTCAAGTGACTGAAACATCTCATCGGTACAGTTCCCTAAACCATTAATTCTTGCCAGTGACGGTCGGCCACTAGCACTACCAAACCGTCGAATATTGGCTTCCTGGTTGAATAAAAAACTTTACTTCCATCTTCACCAAGTCTTTCTAAGTATTTTCCTCGCTGCATCTCTTCTCTTTCACCATCCTTTGAGTCAATTTCTTTAGTACCAAAACAGAATTTCGCCTCTTTTCACTTCATCTTATTTGCATCAATGGCGAACACCTCCAAAATCGTCCCACAAAAGGAGAAAGTTTCTTATTCTTCTTCCCGACCGGCCGGTGACAAAATGCCAGTGGAATCACTCCATCACAAGTATGTTCCCGGCCCTTGTGTTTTAAAAAATGACTTCCAAGTCGAGAACCCTCCGTTGGTCGCTAGCCGATGTGAACACGTATTGAGGTATATTTTCTTGATAATAGTGAAACAGCTCGAGGCTATGAAGAAATACTGCAGGGGGGGGCGAGGTCATTGTACAAATCCCTACTCCCGAAGAAAGTATTACCACTTACGTGGAAGGGTTTCTAAGTGTTTACACTTACCCTTTCACATTGGGTCCTCTGGACCCGTTGTACTTAATTTTTGCAAGCGGTACCAGGTTACCCTCGTCTAGGTGCATACCCGACCAACTTTTGTTTCAATTGACGTGATACTATCAAAGTCCGCTCGTTCAACTCCTGGGTGAAAACTTGAACGGCCCAATCATCTGTGACCGATGGAAACTCCATGCATTCCATTTGAAATCGAGATGCGAACTCCCTCAACATTTCGTTGTCTCTTTGTCTTATCTTGAAAATCTTTGATTTTCTTATTGCGACCTTATGGCCCCGGCGTATGCCTTTACAAAAGAAATTGCTAACATAGAAATTGAGTCGATAGAATTTGGTGGCAGGTTGTGATACCAAATCATTTCTCCCTCTGATAAAGTTTCCCCAAATATTTTCAACAAAGCGGACTCAATCTCATCATCTTCTAAGTCATTTCCCATTCCGCACGTATACGAAGTGATGTGTTCATTAGGATCGGTGGTCCTACTCCGGCATACAAAACTTCTTAAGAATGGGCTTCGGAGCTGCACTTTGAGGGAAAGGCTTCTGTACAAACTTTTTCAAATCCAAACCCTTTGAATCGGGGGTGCCCCCGATATCTGATCAACTCGGGAGTTATATGTTTCTACCTTTTTATCATTATCTTTGATTTTCTTCTCTCCCGACTGAATTCTTTTGGTGAGCTTCTCGAGTATTTTTATTATTGCAGGATCAATCCCTGATTCATTACCATTCGACCTTTGAAGAACTGGCTCAGTATGGCGAGTGGTTTCTGGCTCGACCCCATGTGAATAGGGGTGTTCATGGTTCGGTTTGTATCGGTTTTTTCCTAAAAAGAAATCAAACCAAGTAAGTCGATTTTTCAAATATTAGAACCAAACCAAGCCAATTAAGTCAATTTTTTCTTGATTCAGTTTATGTCGGTTTTTGTTTTTTTTTTTGGTTATTTATCGGTTTTTTCTTAAAAATAAGACATACACTACCAAACACATATTTCGGCGATCACATTTTCAACGTAAAATTATCAAATCAATTGTCCTTTGAGAAATCTATTATTTACCAAGATATATTGATGATAATTGAATCAAATGAAAAATTTGAGGAGTCAATTAAAAATATATTATTTTTAATATGAAATAGATTTTTACACTTAACAAAAGAAAACTACCAATTAAACTAGAATGTAAAGGTAAAGAACTGTACTAAAAGTGCAAACGATTAATATTTACTATAAAAATTTTAAAACTTTGTATAAAAGTATACATATATATAGGTGTAATAATAAATTTAAAATAGCTACTCCTATATTCGGTTTGGTTCGGATTTTTTTAATTAAAACCAAAGCCAAACAAAATTTGATCGTTTTTTAAATTTCAAAACCAAAACCAAACCAAACCAAACCAAAAAGCATCCGTTTTTTTGGTCGGCTTGGTTTGATTTTCGGTTTGGTTCAGGTTTTCGGGGTTTTATGAACACCCTACACGTGGAGTCTTATGTTGATTTTGCAATTGAGCAATAGCTTCCTGCTGGGCCTGTAGCATCTCGAATATCACCTGGAGACTAACCATTCGAGATATTTTACCTCCCGAATGGACCTATTTTGGGAAGTTTAGTTACCTGATCCTTTATAAATGCATGCTTTACCTCGGACTGGGGCCTTCTCTTTTGTTTCACTGGTTTGAACCTAGAGCCAAGGCTTAGCCGATGCATTGTTATCTTCGGTGGGATCCCTATCATGTCTAAATAGTACCAAGAAAAAATAAATGTTATAAATAAGAAATTGAATAAGCTTTTTCCTAAATTTTGGGGGTTAACCCCGTTCCTAAGTGTACCTTTCGGTCGGGCAAGTACTCGATCAATATAACCTTCGGGAACAATAAAGGTTTGAGGAGTTAGAAAATCCTGTTATTCTTCTTCTATCCCCCGCTTCCTTGATTCGTCGAGGCTGGTGGCTCTGATTGCTATTTGGCTTCATGTTTACCTTTCATGCTCAACTTTTCTGAGGCTGATAGAGTTGATATCGGTGTTACCTCATCAATTGCAAGTAGTTCCTTTGCGGCATGTTGCTCCCCCTATACTATTTTTACACCGTTCGACGTTGGGAACTTCATCATTTCATAAAGAGTCGAAGAGACCGCCCTCATATTGTGGATCCAAGGACTTTCAAGTAGGGCATTGTACCTCATGTAGCCCTCGATTACGTGGAATCTGGTATCTTGAATGGTTCATCCATGTTCACCGATAAAATAATCTCCCCTTTAATTGTTTCACTGGCCATGTTGAATTCATTTAAGACTCGAGATATGGGTACGATTTGATCTTGTAGGCCGAGCTATTCCACGACCCTAGATCGGATGATATTCACCGAGCTACCTGGATTCATTAAAACACGCTTAACTTGAACTTTATTCAATGATATAGAAATTACCAGAGCGTCATTATATGGCTGAGAAATGCCTTTATGCTTCCTCATCGTTGAATAATAAGGAGCCTTCGTGCACATAATCTTGGGTTCATTTTTCCCTAGTGATTGGTACCTTAGTGCATTTGATTATGGGTCCTTGTGGAATGCCGATCCCACCGACAATCATATGAATGACATTTTGGGGTTACTTCTGTTCATTTTTCCTATTGGCGTCCCTTTCTCCGAAATGATTCTTAGCTCGATCGCTGAGAAACTATCAAACGTGGCCCTCATTGAAAGATAGGATACCTCCTTCCTTAGTTGCCTGCAATCCTCGATCTTGTGACCATGCGTGCCATGATACTTGCACGTCAAATTTGGGTTTCTTTGGGAAGGATCAATCTGTATGGGTCTTGGCCACCGGTTATCTTTGATCCTTCCGATTGCCGATACAATGCTCGATATGTCGTTGCTAAAGTTATATTCTGATTACCGAGGTGTCTCTATAGGATCGGTATGATTATCAAAACCGCTTTTGCACATAAGTCCGCAATAATTATGTCATCAATCTACGGTATATGGTTGATATCATTCTCTGTTCAACCTTGGTCCTCCGTAGACATCCCTCGGGGTTTTAACTGCCGACCTGTTTGGATGTACTGAACCGGAAGGAGATCCTAATTGGTCGTCCTCGACCCTGATATTTGATTGATATTGATTGTTCACATCTGCTCATATTACTGCTAGATACCCGACCAACTTTTTTTTCAATTAACGTGATACTATCAAACTCCGCTCGTTCAACCCCTAGGTGAAAGCTTGAACGACCCAATCATCTGTGACTGATGGAAACTCCATGCATTCCATTTGAAATCGAGATGCAAGCTCCCTCAACATTCCGTTGTCTCTTTGTCTTATCTTGAAAAGCTTTGACTTTCTTATTGCGACCTTATGGCCCCAGCGTATGCCTTAACAAAAGAATCTGCTAACATAGAAAATGAGTCGATGGAATTTGGTGGCAGGTTGTGATACCAAATCATTTCTCCCTTTGATAAAGTTTCCCCAAATATTTTCAACAAAGTGGACTCAATCTCATCATCTTCTAATTCATTTCCCTTTATTCCGCACGTATACGAAGTGATATGTTCATTAGGATCGGTGGTCCTGCTCCGGCATACAAAACTTTTTAAGAATGGGCTTCGGAGCTGCACTTTGAGGGAAAGGCTTCTGCACAAACTTTTACGAATCCAAACCTTTTAAATCGGGGGTGCCCCCGATATCTGATCAACTCGGGAGTTATATGTTTCTATCTTTTTATCATTATCTTTGATTCTCCTCTCCTGACTGAATTCTTTTGGTGAGCTTCTCGAGTATTTTTATTATTGCAGGATCAGTCCTTGATTCATTACCATTCGACCTTTGGGGAACTGGCTCAGTATGGAGAGTGGTTTCTGGCTCGACCCCACGTGGATAGGGGTGTTCATAGTTTGGTTTGGATCGATTTTTTCCTAAAAAGAAATCAAATAAAGTAAGTCAGTTTTTCAAATATTAGAACTAAACCAAACCAATTAAGTCATTTTTTCTTGATTCAGTTTATGTCGATTTTTTTTTTTTTTTTTTTTTTTTGTTATTTGTCGGTTTTTTCTTAAATATAAGACATACATTACCATACACATATTTTGGCGATCACATTTTCAACGTAAAACTATCAAATCAGTTGCCCTTTGAGAAATTTATTATTTATCAAGATATATTGATGATAATTGAATCATATAGTGATGAAAAATTTGGGGACTCAATTAAAAATATATTATTTTTAACATGAAATAGATTCTTACACTTAACAAAAGAAAACTATCAATTAAACTAGAATGTAAAGGTAAAGAACTGTACTAAAAGTGCAAACAATCAATATTTACTATAAAATTTTAAAACTTTGTATAAAGGTATGCATATATATAGGTGTAATAATAAAATTAAAATAGCTACTCCTATATTCGGTTTGGTTCGGGTTTTTTTAATTAAAACCAAAGCCAAACAAAATTTGATCTGTTTTTAAATTTCAAAACCAAAACCAAACCAAACAAACCAAAAAGCATCGGTTTTTTTGACGGCTTGGTTTGATTTTAGGTTTGGTTCGGGTTTTCGGGTTTTTATGAACACCCCTACACGTGGAGTCTTATTTTGATTTTGCAATTGAGCAATAGCTTCCTGCTGGGCCTGTAGCATCTCGAATATCACCTGGAGACTAACCATTCGAGATATTTTACCTCCCGAATGGACCTATTTTGAGAAGTTTAGTTACCTCATCCTTTATAAATGCATTCTTTACCTCGGACTGGGGCCTTCTCTTTTGTTTCACCGATTTGAACCTAGAGCCAAGGCTTAGCCGATGCGTTGTTATCTCCGGTGGGATCCCTATCATGTTTAAATAGGACCAAGAAAAAATAAATGTTATAAATAAGAAATTGAATAAGCTTTTTCCTAAGTTTTGGGGGTTAATCCCGTTCCTAGGTGTACCTTTCGGTCGGGCAAGTACTCGATCAATATAACCTGTTCCAGCTCTTCGATCGTCGATTTGGTGGCGTCCGAATCTTCGGGAACAATAAAAGTTTGAGGAGTTAGAAAATCCTCTTATTCTTCTTCTATCCCCCGCTTCCCTGATTCGTCGAGGCTGGTGGCTGTGATTTCTATTTGGCTTCATGTTTACCTTTGATGCTCGACTTTTCCGAGGTTGATAGAGTTGATATCAGTGTTACCTCATCAACTGCAAGTATTTCCTTTGCGGCATGTTGCTCTCCGTATACTGTTTTTACACCGTTCGACATTGGGAACTTCATCATTTCATGGAGAGTCGAAGAGACCGCCCTCATATTGTGGATCCAAGGACTTTCGAGTAGGGCATTGTACCTCATGTCGCCCTCAATTACGTGGAATCTGGTATCTTGAATGGTTCATCCATGTTCACCGATAAAATAATATCCCCTTTAGTTATTTCACTGGCCATGTTGAAGTCATTTGAGACTCGAGATATGGGTACGATTTGATCTTGTAGGCCGAGCTGTTCCACGACCCTCGATCGGATGATATTCACCGAGCTACCTGGATTCATTAAAACACGCTTAACTTGAAATTTATTCAATGAGATAGAAATTACCAGAGCATCATTATATGGCTGAGAAATGCCTTTATGCTTCCTCATCGTTGAATGATAAGGAGCCTTCGTGCACATAATCTCGGGTTCATTTTTCCCTAGTGATTGGTACCTTAGTGCATTTGATTATGGGTGCTTGTGGAATGCCGATCCCACCGACAATCATATGAATGACATTTTGGGGTTACTTCTGTTCATTTTTCCGGTTGGCGTCCCTTTATCCAAAATGATTCTTAGCTCGATCGCTGAGAAACTATCAAAGGTGGCCCTCATTGAACAGATAGGATACCTCCTTCCTTAGTTGCCTGCTTATGACCATGCGTGCCATGATACTTGCACGTCAAATTTGGGTTTCTTTGGGAAGGATCGGTCTATATAGGTCTTGGCCACCAGGTATCCTTGATACTTCCAATTGCCGATACAATGCTCGATACGTCGTTGCTAAAGTTATATTTTGATTACTGAGGTGTCTCTATAGGATCGGTATGTTTATCAAAACCATGTTTGCTCATAAGTACGCAAGAATTATGTCATCGATCTACAGTATATGGTTGATATCATTCTCTGTTCAGCATTGGTTCTCCGTAGACATCACTCGGGGTTTTAACTGCCGACCTATTTGGATGTACTGAACCGGAAGGGGATCCTAATTGGTCGTCCTCGACCCTGATATTTGATTGATATAGATTGTTCACATCTGCTCATATTACATCTAGATACCCGACCAACTTTTGTTTCAATTGACGTGATACTATCAAACTCCGCTCATTCAACCCCTGGGTGAAAGCTTGAACGGCCCAATTATCTGTGACCGATGGAAACTCCATGCATTCCATTTGAAATCGAGATGTGAAATCCCTCAACATTTCGTTGTCTCTTTCTCTTATCTTGAAAAGCTTTGATTTTCTTATTGCGGCCTTATGGCCCCGGCGTATGACTTTACAAAATAATCAGCTAACATAGAAAATGAGTCGATCGAATTTGGTGGCAGGTTGTGATACCAAATCATTTCTCCCTTTGATAAGGTTTCCCTAAATATTTTCAACAATGCGGACTCAATCTCATCATCTTCTAAGTCATTTTCCTTTATTCCGCACGTATACGAAGTGATGTGTTTATTAGGATCGGTGGTCCTGCTCCGGCATACAAAACCTTTTAAGAATGGGCTTCGAAGCTGCACTTTGAGGGAAAGGCTTCTGCACAAACTTTTACGAATCCAAACCCTTTGAATCGGGGGTGCCCCCGATATCTGATCAACTCGGGAGTTATATGTTTCTACATTTTTTTCATTATCTTTGATTTTCTTCTCTCCCGACTGAATTCTTTTGGTGAGCTTCTCGAGTATTTTTATTATTGCAGGATCAGTCCTTGATTCATTACCATTCGACCTTTGGGGAACTGGCTTAATATAGCGAGTGGTTTCTGGATCGACCCCTCGTGGATAGGGGTGTTCATGATTCGGTTTGGATCAGTTTTTCCCTAAAAAGAAATCAAACCAAGTACGCCGGTTTTTCAAATATTAGAACCAAACCAAACCAATTAAGTCAATTTTTTCTTGATTTAGTTTATGTCGGTTTTTTGTTTTTTTTTTGTTGTTTGTCGGTTTTTTCTTAAATATAAGACATACACTACCAAACATATATTTCAGCGATCACATTTTCAACGTAAAACTATAAAATCAATTGCCCTTTGAGAAATCTATTATTTACCAAGATATATTGATGATAATTTAATCAAATAGTAATAAAAAATTTGAGGACTCAATTAAAAATATATTATTTTTAACATAAAATAGATTCTTACACTTAACAAAAGAAAACTACTAATTAAACTAGAATGTAAAGGTAAAGAACTGTACTAAAAGTGCAAACGATCAATATTTACTATAAAATTTTAAAACTTTATATAAAAGTATACATATATATAGGTGTAATAATAAATTTAAAATAGCTACTCCTATATTCGGTTTGGTTCGGGTTTTTTTAATTAAAACCAAAGCCAAACAAAATTTGATCGGTTTTTAAATTTCAAAACCAAAACCAAACCAAACCAAAAAGCATCGGTTTTTTTGGTCGGCTTGGTTTGATTTTCGGTTTGGTTCGGGTTTTCGGGTTTTTATGAACACCCCTACACGTGGAGTCTTATGTTGATTTTGCAATTGAGCAATAGCTTCCTGCTGGGCCTGTAGCATCTCGAGTATCACCTGGAGACTAACTCCTCCATCTCCTCTACCATGTGTACCTTGACAACTAGATCGGCCTTCCCTGTATACACTTCCTTCAGGGCCCGCGCCTAGGTTCACATTTATAGCAATGTGCGAACTGACATCGACTAAATCAACAAACAGTGCTCCCCCGAGATTAGCTCGTGGCACCCCGGCTCCTGGAGCTATTACATTGTCATTTTCTCTTTGAAATCCAAGACCATCATCACCATGTATGGGTGTGTTTTATGAGTTTGACATGTTTTAACTTGAGTGCAAAAAATACTTGACAAGAACAAGCATGAAATAACGTGTGTTATCAGAATCAGCACTGAACAATCACTATTATCCCTAGCCCCATGGTGGGCGCCAAACTGTTTACCCTAAAATTCGAGTAACAATTAAATTTATATTGTGCTTTTAAGGATATGTGATTTGATCAGATACCAATTGATAAACAAGTAATTAAATAGACAAATTAAGGAATAAAATAAATCAAAGCAGTACGCAAGCCAAATCTCGACCTATGGTAGTCTCAAGGTGTGCTAATAGGAATAGCAAATGACAAAGCAACTCTGATGAGCATTAAGTGAAATAGCAAAAAAGTAATGAGCGTATACGTTCTGGCCTTCCGACGTGGTATTACTCTTTCTATCAAAGGATGAAATCGCGTAGGCCCCAATTTTCACCGTATACAAGGTGCACCCAATAATTATTGCACCATAGGAGTCTTTGAGCATGGGTACACGAACATTATATATTTAAGTAATTTTGAAGAAATATAATATTGTTATACATGATTCAGGGAGAGAATTATAAGTTCACGTGAACCCATATCCTAAGACCTACATATGCCTCTGGTTCACGAGACTCGATAGCTTTTATCCAAATCTTTTATATGTATTAAACAATTCACTAAATATCTATAAATATTTCACTATGAACGTAATTATTATTGTATATTAACTTGAGGCCAATGTAAAAATTCATAAACTTTAAATTTTGAATCAACCTCTCCGAAATAAAATGCTTAAGAAATACAGCCAAAAAAACAAGGATGCTACGTAGTTACATCATGAAAATTGAGTGCCCTGCCAAAGTTTCATCTTTTGACTAGGTTTCTTAGATGATGAAATTATATGTGACAATTGATCATAGGTTTTTCTTCTTTTCCTTTAGTGTTTTTGGGGGTTTTTACTTTATCATTTTTGTCATGCTTTTTCTTTTGGTACATTTTGAACTTCGATCTTGTTTGTAGGGAAGGAGTGGAGAGATAAAAAGTGACTCACTAGGTTGTCAGTGTTTGTATTTTTTGAGGCAGTTTCCAAGAGGTAGGAGCACCTATTGATTCTATTTTCTTTCTTTTCATTGTTTTTAGTTTAACTTAGGTAAAATACCTTTAACACCTCCTTAAATTTTACACAACTTATTAGTTATAGCCTTAAACTATTATGGTCTTAATTATCTCCTTAATTTGACCCTTTGAGAGCCATTACCCCTGGACGTTGATGTAGCAAAGAGTGTGGGTGCGCTCGCCTACCACGTGGATTTTCTGTATATGTGGTATTTTTTAAAAAATAAAATATATTTTTACCTTTTTAAGTATGTTAATTTTCTGGATAATTTTTTTCGAATACAATTTATAATAAAACTTGGATAGAACTACATTATTTAGGCTAAATATTTTTATTTTGCTAAAAATAATAAAGTTTTAGTCTTTCTTTTGAATTTGACCTAAAAATAAAAATTTATACAATTAAAATAAATAGTGCATCTAAAAAGTTATAAAAAAATACATGACTTTTCGTTTCTTCTGACATCAGGCACGTCAAATTGGATTATGAAAAATCCGGTTCAATTTTTCGGTTATGAAATACCAAACCAAATAGTCTCAGTTTGGATTGTTTTCTTAGCTAGCATTTGGCCATATATCCCAAATTTATTTTGAAAATTTTGATTTGGGTAAA
>MU677119.1:233074-262756 GCA_026770625.1 Nicotiana glauca | reverse complement strand
CCCAACCCCCCACCTGCGCCCCCTCCTCCGCACAAAAAAAATTACTTTTTTTTTTTGGTAATTTAAATTTCTATTTCTAATTTAAATATATTTTTCAGTTTTAATTTTATTATTTATCGGTTTAAAAGCTCAAAATTTTACAAGTTTCAAAATTATGAGTTCGGAGATTTATGTGTTTGGAAGTTTACGGGTTAGAAATTCCGCGGTTTTGAAAGTTTAGCGGTTCGAAAGTTTATGAAATTTGTGGGTCCGCAAGGTTGTTGGTTTAAAAGTTTATGGCTTTATGTTTATTATATTTATATTATTTATAAATACTCTTGAGAAGTTATTTTTCTTAATTTACGTACCAAACACCGAAAAATGAATAAGATTACTACTTGTTTTCCAAGAAAACATTTTCCACGAAAAATATTTTCCACTGAAAATATTTTCCACGAAAAATATTTTTCGTTATACCAAACACACCCTTAAATTCGTAATAAGCCAAAGCACTTTTATGTAAACTTCCAAATCAATAAAAGTTGCATCCTTCTTTCACTTATTTTTCTTTTCCACCATTCATGGAGGAATGGTTTGAATATTTTTTTCAAGAAATGGACGCGAAATTATTTATTCTTGTAAATGTTTTTGCGTACCGAAAGGTTGAAATATTGATAAATTATTCATCAGACTCATCAAAAAACCTTTTTTTTTTCAAAATCAAAATTGACAAACGAAGAGATGGACCCTTAATTAGTTGTCTCCTTGTATATTTACTTTACAAGCTTTTTGTTTAATTATTTTCTAAAAATATTCAATAATCAAGCATCTACCCTAAAAAACTGATTTTTTTTAACTTAAGGACTTCACTTTTAAAAATAAAAAAATCAAAAGCATAATGATGTCAACTTTTGAACCGTATATTTTATCATTAATCATGCAAGTGAACTCACTGATTGCCAAGAGAATGGAAAAGGGCATCAAATGATAGTCCTGTATTGTGACAAGGATCATAAATTATTGTTCTTGATCAATATTTTGAAATTTTAGAAAGTTAAAGGTACTCCCTCCGGTCCAAAATAAGTGATTTTTTGGATGTTTTCACACAGATTAAGAAATCCACCTTTTAGCATTAATTACCAATGGAATTGACCATATTAACCTTTACTATCTCACATGAACACTCCTAACACATATTTCAACACTATTTACTCCAAGGACAATGTAGGGAAAAGATAATTAATTCATTCTTGGAATTTGAAAAAATCACTTATTTTGGACCACAAAAAAAAGGCCAAAAAATCACTTATTTTGGACCGGAGGGAGTACGTTTCTTGAATATTCTTTTAAAAATAGGTATCTAATAGGAATCTGATAAGACGGGAAATCTTTCTTTTTAGCATATACGTGCGCCATGCATGATCAATATGTCTTTTTAAGAAGATTCAACTTAATATATTTTTTGAGAGTTTGGACCAAAATAGTGATAGCTAGAAGAGTTTTTCCTAGGGTTTCTTTTACTCTATCTTCTTTATCCCTCTTCGTTTATTTCTTTTCAACTCTTCTTTTCATCTGGAAGAGTACAATCATTCGGCAATGGACTCAAAATAAACTGGGCAGCGTGCCTTTGGATTTACAAGAATCAGTTAAGGAACCTGATCCCATGGTATTTCCTTGCCAGAAGTATAAGTCAACTCTATCACTGAAAAGCAACTGCAAAAAGTGACTGTCTGCAACTGTGCATGCGACAATGCAGCAGCCACTTCTCATTAGGAAGAGGTTTTACCAACCAAGAACAGACATCATCCTTGAGATGTCGTTTGAAGTATAATAAAATGGTGTAAGGCAACAATATACTCACTAATTGATCATTTAGTGATACTCTCTCAAGCATTGAAGATCTGATCCAGCATTGAAGTCCCAAGTGTGTCAAGAACAAGAATACAACTCCACTACGGACCAATTTCACTATGAGTCTATGTGTGTCCTTAGTTGAGTTGTAATCTTGTGTTTTGTTCTTCATTGTAACTCCTATCTTGCTTTCTTAGAAGCTTTGTTTTAGGAACCTCAAAATCATAAACCATCTGAGTTTGTGTTGTGACTAGAGTTAGTCATAGGTTGAAATCTTTATAACTAATGAGTGACAAAGTGGCTTGCGATAAGTGTATTACTAGTTAGAGTGATTAAAGTCTTTGTAATAGAGTCATTACAAAGTGGCTTGTAATAATGTAGTTACAAGTTAGTGAAGTTTAAATCCTACCAGTGTAGGTCGTGATTTTTGTCCCCTTGAGTTGTGAGTTGGGATTTTTCCACGTAAAAATCATGTGTCTTATTTACATATTGTTTCAGTAATTAGCAATGAGGGAACTGATATAGGACCATGTCTTTATATTGTTGGTGGACTCATATAATTTATCAATTGGTATCAGTGCGGGCTCTTTCTAAAAGGTTAACATGTAGAAAGGATCTCAATGGATGCTCCACCTAACTTTGAGGAAGGACAATCAACCTACATACCTCCTAGATTCAATGGTCAGTACTACAGCTGGTGGAAGACTCGTATGTATAATTTTATAATGGCAGAAGACTTCAAGCTATGGGACGTCATTTGTGATGGTCCACATGTTCCTATGAAAAAGGTTGGAGAATCTGGACCAATTGTGCCGAAAACCAGAAAAGAATACAGTGATATTGACAGAAAAGCTATTGAGAAGAACTTTCGTGCCAAGAAGATCTTGGTATGTGGTATAAGACCTGATGAGTACAATAGAATCTCAGTCCGTCAATCTGCCAAGGAAATATGGGAAGCATTGCAAACGGCAAATGAAGGAACTACTTAGGTTAAACAGTTCAAGATTGACATGCTCACCACTGAGTATGAGCTTTTCAGGATGAAAGATGATGAATATATACAAGATATGCACTCTAGATTCACATCTATCATAAATGAGCTTCATTCACTTGGAGAAATTATTACTACAAACAAGCTTGTAAGGAAGGTTCTCGATGTTCTACCTAGATCTTGGGAGAGTAAGGTAAATGCCATTGTCGCGCCCCCCTTTTTCACGCGAAATCGGGTTTATGACATTTGGGAGGATAACTCGTTCCCTTTTGGGAATTGGGTTTTAATTGAAGAGTCGCCACCTAATGATTAAAGTGCATTAGGACACTAAGAGGGTTTTGATTTAGAAACCAGAGATTTGGATAAGGGCTAGAAATTATCTCCGGGGGAAGGTGTTAGGCACCCCTCAAGATCACTAGTGTGGTTCCCGACCATACTACAATTGTGACTTTAAATGCAAATAACAGATAGACACATAAGGGTTTCAAATAGATTTTTTCACACAATGGTTGCAAATAGTTGAGATTGAAAGAAAGCAAAGAAGGCTGAAGTTGGAAAAAGAAAGTTCTGAAAATAAACAAGTAAAAGGGAAGGGGGTCCTAGGTTTATAAACAATATGGATCACATCAATGCAATACCCGGTAATCACTCCTTAGAAGAGGGGTTACACGTGGTATTAGCGCACCGGTCATCATATCCATATCTACCCTTCCACCCCGTTGAGATATTAAACGTGGAATGGTTTCGTTACTTATTGCATGCTAGTACCCGCCCCAATCCTATCAGTCCCGGAGGCATTTGGGACTACTAGTCCTAAAGGGAAAGGAGATTTGGGCTTTTTACGGTTTCAAAAGGATAAAATTCTAAGGCATCAAGCAAAACACGTAAAGCAGATATGGGAAAACACATAACAATTAAAAGGCTCAAACATGCCTCCTCACTTCACGACAGATTGTTTAGCATGTCTTGTATGTACTGGTTATGGTCTGAATTAAACTTAAACGGAGGAGCCAGACTAGTTTATTACACATTTCAGATAAGAAACTGGAATCAGACCTGCCTGCTGGTTGGAATTAAACGAAGCCTGATTCATTAGCTAATTCACCCTATAGCTTGCCTAAGTGAGACCTATATGCATGATATCCAAAAATACGGGAGAGAGATATACTGATTCCGGAAGAAGACTTATTAACTGCAGGAACATAAGTTTTGCAGACATTTAATCAATGCTGTTACTAATTTTAAATTCATAAGCGAGTGGTCGGTTCAGATTAGTCGATTACTCCTATAGGCATGCTTTCGAAGTGTTATTGATTTTAAAACGCTTATAGTCGAAATAAAAGCGCAGAAAGTCCTAGACATGGTATCTAGAATGATGTTTGTTATTTAAACCTATAAGTATATTTTCATAGTGATAGATATATACGCAGAATTTAGGAAACTCTATATACATGTTCTCTACGTGATAGGCAGAAATGCAGAACTTATAGACATGGTATCTACGTATGAAATGCAGAACCTATAAACAGGATGTCTACATGAAATGCAGAACCTATAGACATGGTTTCTATATGAAAAATGCAGAAGTGCAGAACTTGTAAACATGATTTCTATATGAAAAATGCAAAAATGAGAACAAGACATGATTGCAGAAGTAAATACCTACGAACATGATATCTACCATTTTGCACACATGAGTGACCCTCCCCTTTTCACTAAAACCCCATAAGTTATTACAAATTATTATAGCCCAGAATGAGTAAACTAAAATTACATCAGAAAGCTAAAAAATCCCAACCAAAGAGAGCCTGATTCAGACTTCTGTTTGAAACATGAACTAAACCAACTCCAAATATCAAATTCCAAAGCCTTTCTCTTATTTGGGATGTGTTAGAGTTCCCTAAGAGTCTCAGATGGACTTCGGGCAGTTCTTACACCCCAAATATATTGCAGAGTTGGGTTAAGTACAGTGTGGAAGGGCCAACCCTCAAATGTCCAAGTTCAAAGGGAGCTCAAGGTCCCAAATCAAGGCTCATAGGAGGGGGCATAACTTAGAATCTAGGAGAGAGTGCAAGTGCATAGAGGGGATTTTGGGGAAAGCCAAGACAGGCTGATAGTCATACCCAATAATTGGAAGTGCTGGCACACCCCAACCATCATGTTAGCCACAATGTTTGGGAGTTAGGATCCATTAAAGGATCAAGTCCAGACATGAGCAAAAATTTGGATGTTTCCATGCTTTGAACTTTAACTCAAACACAGAGAAGGGAATGGGGTATGTGGATTCACAACAACAATAGATGCAAAGAGAACAACATATTTAATACTGAACAAAGACAACAAAGTAAACAAAACTGTAGAAGCTATAAAGAAAACACATAGGGATGAGGCAGAAAACTAAATTAGAACATACCAGTTTCAGGGAAACAAGAAAAGAAAAGCAGCAGTCTTGTAAAGCCAAATTGCAAGAAAATAGTCAGAAGATCTCAGAAAAGAGTAGAGTGTAGAATTGGGAGTGTGAAGTGTAAAAGTATTGAAATTGAAGGTGTTCAGTCAGTAATATGTGTGTTGAAAGTGTAGAAGGGTCGTGCCTTTTATAGTGCAGAAAGGCAAGTAGAAATAGGTAAGAAAATAGTTTTGAAATCAATTACATAACTTCCCCTTCAATTAAGGGATTCTGATTTCAAACGAGTAAAACAATTAAGGAAAAATGTTGATCAAACATTTTTCCAAAGTAGCACAAGAAGGGTAAATACACAAGGACTTATTAAGGAAACCGTCTGATAGCACACGATTTGTGCAAATAAGGAAAGGAAATCAATCAACAACCACTAAATCACAAAGTCTGAGTTTTTGTATGAATGAATCCAGTCAGAAAAAGTGAAGAAGGATTTTTACTTAAAGAAAATCAGTAACAATCAATCGAACCTTATTAAAGTAATTCTGAATCAATCACAAGTTGGCAAACCCCTTTGAAGGAAAAATTCCTCATATATAAAGCATACATACATGTTAAACACGAAGAACTATCATGCCAATTAGTAGAGAGTCTAGCATAGAAAAGTTTAGATTCATAAACAAAGGAGTTCAAGTTCAGTACATAGACTCATAATGAGTTTGAGAGAGTCTAGGGTTCCAAATAGAACCCTAGTCCAAACACAAGATCAAACTCGCCAAAACCCCCCAAATCCTAGGGTTTTCAACTTGAATCAGATATAGAGAAGAGCAGACAAATAACTGAAACAGGCTCAGAGGTCTCTTTCAGAGACTTATGAGAAAACAAACAATAGCAAGTTCGAAGAAACAGAGTGAAGAAATTGATTCGAAACATAGTGAGATTAGAAAAGACATGTTTAAGAAGAAAGAAAAATTAACTTGGGACTTAAACAAGTTCAGAAGAGAGGGGAGATAGTATAACACTTAAGAGAACAGTAGAAAAATATGTTTAAAAGAACTCAAACAAAGTCCAGAAGAAGGCAAATAAAGAACTTAAGAACTCAGTAGGAAACACATACAGTAAAAGGGCTCAACACACCAGAAAAGTATATCAACCAGATATATAGAAAAATACAACAGGATTAACATGTGAGCCTGGTGTAGAAATACAGTAGAACACAAAGCACAGAAGAATCATGTATAGTAGAAAGAAAGCAGAACAAAACACATGCGTGGTAGAAAAAAAACATACGAACACAGTATAGACGAATACATACAAAGAAAAGAAAAAGGAAGAGTTAGAAAAACATTTTAAGCTTTTTAGAAACCTTAGATCGGAAAGCAGTAATTTTGAAAGAAAAAAAATTAGGGAAAGCATTTTAAAACTACAGTAAAGCACAGATATAACATAGATTTAAGAAAGGTCAAATACATAATTGGGCCCTTAAACTTGACCTTTTTTGTCACTTGGGCACTTAAACATAGAGTTGTTCCTATCAGACCCTTCAACTAAATCACATATGTGCCAATTAGACACTTTGTAGACCATCTGAGAAAAACTTTTATAAAAATTATTGGATATGTAATTAGCTGCAGTTGTATATTTGATAGTTTTTAAGGCTTTCTTCTTTGCTTATGAAATAGCTGCATTTGTATATTTGACAGCTTTGCTCTTTTGCTGAAGTACTATTTTTGTTAAAAGTTATTAATGTCAAAATGCAACTTCTATCAACCACTTGTGCGTTCTAGTTTGTAAAGTTTTATTCTAGTAGCTTACAAGTGCCGTAAAGTTTCATAAGCACTCAATTATGTCACTACAAAGTGCTTATGAAAATTTTCATGGTATCTCTTATAATCGTACTTTAGTGCCGTAAAGTTTCATAAGCAAAGAAGAAAGCCTTAAAAGCTATCAAATATACAACTGCAGCTAATTACATATCCAATAATTTTTATAAAAGTTTTTCTCAGATGGTCTACAAAGTGTCTAATTGGCACATATGTGATTTAGTTGAAGGGTTTGATAGGAACAACTCTATGTTTAAGTGCCCAAGTGACAAAAAAAGTCAAGTTTAAGGGCCCAGTTATGTATTTGGCCTTTAAGAAAACAATCAGAGAAAACCTCGAATGGCTAGGGTTTCAGAGGAACCCTAGAATGAGAAAGGCTTAGAAAAAGTCTGATCCTGAGTCAGATGAGTTAGAACTAGGCTCGAAATGCTTTGAATGTGCCGGAGCAAAGCCGGAGAGGCCATGGAACCTTGAATCGGAGACGATCTAAATGGACACCGGGTGCATAAGAAGGCATTACTTCCGATGTATCAGCTTCTCTTTGAACTGGTCAATAAGGTTCTTTTACCTCGTGCTGAGAGGAGGTCTATAGCTTCCAAGTCTGATCTAGTCTTAATGGAGGCTCTTGATGAGTTCACATCGATAAATCTGCCAGCAATTATGATAGAACACATGCAAAAGGTGGCAAACTTTCAAGATGGAAATCATGGGCTTCCATACGGATTTCTCCTCACTAGGGTGTTCCGTTTTTACAAGGTACCTTTAGCCTATCCAAAAGTAGGCACCTGCAAGAAAACCTTCTCCAAAACAACTCTAGAAGAGTGTGAGTGTGTAAAAAAGGTTGGGGGAAGCACTTCGACAATTTCTCAACTAATAAATGATCAAAATGTTGCTATTGAAGTAACCAGAAGGTTGAGGGCTTAGAATGCCATACAGGAAACTCAGCTTATTCAAGCTTTTGGGGCACCTGGTTCTGTTAATTCTTCCATGAAGAAGTTGTCCGCTTGACTAAGGAGAATGCTGAGCTTAGGCAACACGTGGAGGACCTTGCGGGAGAAACTGCTTGAGGAACAGATGGTTGAAAATGCCCGCATGGACCTAGTTCTCAAAACTATTGCTGCTTCCTCCTCCAAACCTCCCTCTTCCAGTGCCCCCTAGGATCCTCTCATTGACCAGTTATCTTTTGTTTTGATGTTTTGTGGCTATTTTTTTTTTTGTGATGGCATGTTGGTTCTCTTTTCTATCATGTTGTGTGCATATATGGGGCATTATTAGCTGTGTTAGACTTCTTTATGCTTTTTTGCTTGATTGTGCATTTTTAATGATGCCAAAATGGTAAAGAGTTGGTTAACTTGAAAAATTGAAGCAGGTGATTAGGTGTGGCAAAATGGTTCAAAGAAAACAGTTAACCACCTATATTATCCACTAAAAATGGGTTGGATAATGAACTTTTTAAAAATGGGTCAAATATGGATAAGAACCATATTGTCCATTTAGAAAATGGATAACCAATGAGTCTAACTTTTATATTTGTAAAGCCTCAAATTGAGGTTCCTCAAGTTAGGGAGATTAAGAATTCTTCCAAAAGTGATTATATAAAAGAAGTCATGGATAATATGGGTAATCCATATTATCCGTCGGTTAACCCTTTTTATCCATATTAAATATGGATCGGGTAGGATAATTGATCCGTTTTTTTATTACTCATTTTTAACCCGAACCATATCCGACCTGACCCGCCTGTTTGCCACTCCTATAGGTGATTAAGGGGAAAGCATAGAGTCAAGGGGAAACATATGAGGTTACTGGTACTTTATCTGGTCAAGTTAAGCTCTATAAATTATCATCAATGTTAAAAGTTTATCACCATCAAAAAGGGGGAAATTGATGGGCTTAAGGTCTCTTAGTCTATGTTTTGATGATCTAACAAACTTCTGTGTAGAACCAGATAAAGGACCTAAAGAGTTGACTTATACTTATGTCAGGGAAACACCAAGGGATCAGGTCTTTAAACTGGTTGTTGCGGCCAAATGCACACGCAAGTATGCGCGATCGTCAAGTAATAAAGTGACTAAAAGTCGGATGTCGAACCCACGAGGACTTATGATTAACTATTAACTAAATTAGACTATCCTAATTATCTATACAAGAATTAAACCTATAAGTAATTGATTCTAAACTAATTAAATAAAGAATATAAATAATGAACTTTTAAAGAGAGAAAGAGCAGATATTTATGATATCAATGTAATGAAATCGATCTAGGGTTATGGGCTATCTAACATTCCTATTGTATTCTTCAATTGAATTGACTAACTAATTTATCTAGTTTATTGGTTGACAGGGTTAATATTGGTCATAAGAATCTGTCAAGTTCTTACTCGCCTATTCAAGCTAACCTAACTCCTATATGTCTATGGAATTTGAATCAACAAGAACGCATTTATAATTTATGTAAATCAACCAAGCAAGACAATTAGGTATATGTCTATCCTAATCGCGAATTTGTTCCCCCATGCCCAGGTTCAAGAACTTGCTCTACTCAATCCTATATGCAATCTAGAATTCCCACTTTCAAGTTCAACTCTAGATTCGTAGATAGTATTCAATTGGTGATCAAGCAATCAAATAATTAAGTGCAGGATTGAATAAATAAACCAATATGATAAACTAAGAAATTAAAATTAATATCCGAATAAAAATAGTCATGAAAGAACCACAACCCTAGAACGTGAAGTTTAGATCCACATAGACATGGTAGTAAAACAAAAAATCATACAAAGAAACATAAAAAGACTAAGTTGGTGGAAGAAAAGATGAAACACGGCCTCCACGGTGGCTTTGTGCTTGTGTTTTCCTCTCAAAAACGTCCTCCTCTCTCAAAATACCGCTTTTCCATGTATATATACCAAGTAGGGTTGGGCCCAAATAATTATACCTTCTTTAATGTGAAAAGGGATATTTTTTCCGAGTTTGACTAGCGCGATCGCGCTAGTGGCCTAGTGTTCTGCCTGACAAGCGCGACCTGAGCGTGATCGCGCTATTGACGTGCATTTTTCATCCTATTCCGTTTCGAATGTGGACAAATGTAAAACATGAAAGTTGTATCCCTTTGAGTTAGCTTTCCAACCATATATTGTAGAGCAAAAATGGTGTTTTGAAAAAAAAGTTATATCTATTTTATTAGACAGTGCGCAATATGCCTACTGGAGCCTTCATTTGCTCTAACTATCATCTGTTGACCCCCAAACACGATCCCGACTTAATTCGTTGAACTTTTACTCAAACTTTAAAGCTCCAAATCACTTGAATTCATTCCATAATATTCACATAGCTTGGAATCACTCCTACAAGGCATAAAAATACACCATTAGTGCAAAACACTAGCGATTAAAGCTCAAACTCAATTAAAGTACAGTAAATTAGAGTGTAATAAATGACTAAAATACGTGTCTATAGCCTATTATCACTGGTTCTTGTGAATCCAAAGGCACACTGCCCAGATTATTTTGAGTCCATTGTTCTTGTTAGATGATCAAAACATAGACTAAGAGATCTTAAGCCTATCACTTTTTGAGAGTTTGGGAGTTTTTCCTACGGTTTCTTTTACTCTATCTTCTCTATCCCTCTTCGTTTATTTCTTTTCAACTATTTTATCTTTCATTTTATTCTTGTTTTTTCCTTCTTTAGGTATTTCGTCTGATTGATTAGCAAGCTTTAAGATTGAAATGATTCACAATTGGAACACAAATTATCTTTTCTTGTTTAGCCTTTCCTTTATGATTGATTAGTCTGACAAGCTTTTGCCGCAAATGAACCAAATAAATGCTGAGATTGAATTAAGAACATGTAGTGAAATTTGAATTGTACTCAGTTGCTTTGTTTACATTTCCTTATAGATAGTGGTTATATCTTTCTCAACAAATTAAAGTAGCTACTTTAGAGTCTTTCTTCTTTTTTCAGTCAAAAGGCAGTCTCACCAATTCAGTTGTGTGTCAAATGGTTTAATTGATAGTGGTACGTTGGATGTCAGCATGTCGGATCACTTCATGCATAATTCATAGTAGTAGTAAATATCATAAATTGGAACCACATTATTATTTGACACAACCAAATCAGCAACAATGCAAAAGGGAAGTCTCTTAGCAACGTGGAATGTTGTGGTAACGAGTTTGAATTGTGAAACCAACCACTATAATATATACTGTCTATATTATACGTCCTTAAATACGGTCCTTCCCCAAACGCGTGAAAATTCGTGTTATATCAGCACTAGTGCACCAACTTCCGTTAAAAAAATCGATTTGGTCGTGAAAGCACGATTTCTCGAGTATATGTAAAGGTAACCTTCATTGATACAACTTTCAAAGCATAAAGGAATTAGGAAACATAGGTGAAGAAGAGACGAAACTATCATTTTCTTCCTCTTTTTATCCCTAGGCCATGTCTCTTTCTATCTCTGTTATTTCTTTTTGTAAGCCTCACTCCTTTAAAACAAGAGAAAGAAGGCCTCTGCCATTCAAACGGCCCCATTTTCCACCATAGACCATAGTTCCCTCTGATCTTTCTACCTTAAAGTTTTTTCTTGTTTACTTACTTATTGTAGGACATTCATCCTTTTAAAACTTGGAATGACTAGCTTATGAACATTTTGATAGCAAGACTGCGTTCAAAAATAAATTCTCGAATAATAGAACAGAAACAAAAACAAAAACAGGAGAAAAATATTTCGAGTAACAGAAAACTATGTTTCCTTAAGGAATTTAATTCACTTACTGTCACCTAAGCTTATTGGATTAATCCTCCCGAAATAGAACAGAACAGCTATTCTAATATAGGCAATGAAAATCACAAAACTTCAGTCCACTCAACAAACGATAGCAAGCAACACTGACTTGTCATGACCCATAATCAACCGTCATGATGGCGCCTATCGTGGAACTAGGTCGGCCTCTACTTAACAACTCATCACAACAAAATAACTTGAAATTAAAGACGGAAGCAGTTAACATTAAAGAAACCTTTTTTAAAACAAAATAAATTCCAAAATACGATACAATCCAACCCAAAACCGAGGTGTCAATGAGTACATGAGCGTCTAAATCAGAATACGGTATACTACAGTGTCTAGAGAAATAAACTGAAATTACAACTAGTGATAAAGAAGGAGAGTCAAGGCCTGTGAAAGTCGTGCAACTACCTTGATAGTCTCCAAACTCTGAAGCCTCAATCAGCAACCGCCGCCGTGACAAGAAACGCCTGGATCTGCACATGAGATACAGGGAGTAACATGAGTACATCCAACTCAGTAAGTAACAAGTCCTAACTTTGGACTGAAGGTAGTGATGAACTCAACCGGTCTAGATAAAATAGAAATAACTATGCAGAAACGTAGGCAAGCTTTCAAAATAAATAGGCAGCTCAAAACAGTAAAGTAAAACAGATCCGAACAGTATAAAGAATATACCTCTACTATCTCTACATGCCAATGCATATGCTGTATGTGATGCACCATGTTGTCAGCCTCATGTGCTCACACTCTTAAATGCTCAATCATTTGGTACTGTATATGGCCCATACGGCCCAGAGAAGATCCATCCCGGAACATATAAATCACTAACTATAAGTCACCTACTATCGAGGAAGGCCAATCCAGCCATGTAGAGAAGATCCATCTCCGGGTATCAAGTACCTCGGTCAAGATCCATGTCTAGGGAAGATCCATCCCTCAATAATATCAATCGCAATCACTGGGGGTGTGTACAGACTCTGGAGGGGCTCCTACAGCCCTAGCTCTATCACAATTCAGTATAACCGTTGCGGCCTGCGGCCTGATACCATAACTGTGACACATAACCAGGCTTTCGGCCTCACTCAGTCATCAATCTCTCTAGTCTCACTCATGGGCTCACAAATGTCATGAAAACTAGCCTGAAATAAAGATATGATGTATCAATAAATAACAACTGAGACTGAGATATCATATGAAATACATGTACATGTCTGAGTATGAAATATGCATAAAATCAGTGAGATGACAGCAAGAAACGACCACTATGTGTCCCAAAAGTACCGACATAAAGCCTAAATATGATATCTAGCATGATTCACATCTCAATTACTTTACCACATGATAAAAACATAGATATCAACAAGATAAAGTCACTATACAGTGGCATGAAATCAACCATGTCACAATTCTCACGATGGACGCCTGCACGCCCGTCACTTGGCATGTGCGTCACCGTAATACCAATCACGTAACACATAATTCGAGGTTCCAGTCCTCAGAACCAAGTTTGAAATCATTACTTACCTCAAAATAAGAAAATCTCTACTCCAAAATGCCTTTGCCTCTCAAATCGGTCTCTAAGCATCTCGAATCTAACCACAAGTAGTACAATACAATTTAATATAGCTAAAGGGATCAATCCCATAAGAAAAGTACTAAATTATAGATAAAAATTCGAAATTGACCCGTACCCGGTCGCCAGGCCCACGTCTCAAAATCCGACAAAGATTATAAAAATTGAAAGCTCATTGACTCACGAGTCTAACCATACCAAATTTACTCAAATCCGATAATAAAATCTCATTCAAAACCTCAAAATCCTAACTCAAGAGTTATTCCTCGTTTTCCCCAATTTCTCACCCCAAATCACAAATCAAATGATAAAATTAAAGATATAATCATGAGATTTAACCAAAACTAAGTAAGAATCACTTAAACCAATTAGCTTCATGAAAATCCCTTCAAGAATCGCCTAAATCCATGGTCTCTAGCTCAAAATATGAAAAATGGGTTCAAACCCTCATTTTTGAAATTAATACTGTCTACCCAGTTTTCCCTCATTGCGATCGCAGAAATAGCCTCGCAATCGCGAAGAACAAAACAGACTGCCCCACACTTTACCCTACTCGAATGCGTAAAAGCCTATGTGATCGCGTACAGCTGCTAACCAAAGTTACGCGATCACGTCCATAACTATGTGATCGCATAGTGGATTCACCTGATTCCAGCTCCTGACACAGTACTTTATGTGAACGTGTACCTCCCCTCACGTACGCGTTGACCAGACTCACCAACCTCCGCAATCGCGTGCCTCAACTGACGATCGTATAGAATAATTTCTAGCTACCCTCAATAGACCTACGCGATCGCAGGCCCACTCATGCGATCGAATATAAGGAAATCAGAAGAAATACAACAACAGACATCAGCTATCACTGAAAAGCCAAAAATAATCTGTTAACCACCCCGAAACTCACCCGAGGCCCTCAGGTTCTCAACTAAACATACCAACGAATCTCAAAATATCATACGAATATAGTTGAATCCTCAAATCACCTCAAACAACATAAAAAATGTGAATTACACACGGATTCAAGCCTAATGAACTTTGAAATTTCTAAATTCTACAAACGACGCCAAAACCTATCAAATCACGTCCGATTGACCTCAAATTTTGGACAGAAGTCATAAATGACACCACAAACCTACTCCAATTTTCGAAAATCTAATCCGACCTCGATATTAAAAAGTTCACTCCCGATCAAAATTTCTGAAATTCCAACTTTCGGCATTTCAAGGCTAATCTACTACGGACCTCCAAATCACAATCCGGACGCGCTCCTAAGTCCAAAATCACCTAACGAAGCTAATGGAACCATCAAAATTCAAATCCGATATCGTTTCCACATAAGTCAATATCCGATCAACTTTTTCAACTTAAGCTTTCAAATAAGAAACTAAGTGTCTCAATTCATTCTAAAATCACTCCGGACCCGAACCAACTAACCGGATAAGTCATAATACAGTTGTAAACACTAAAGAAGCAGAAAATAGGGGAACATGCTTACAACTCTCGAAACGGCCGGCTCAGTCGTTACACTGACACTTACGTTTTTGTGTTTTAAAAATATGCAATATAACTGTGAGGAGAGTGTGCTTCTGATTTTCGATGTGTGAAAAATGAGGCAAGACCTCTGAATTTATAGTTAAACAATCTGAGTTGAATAGGTGCGAAGATACCTAGTCACATAAGGTAGTGTCATCTTTCCAGAAATATTTAAATTTCAGTTTGGTTGCAAATTTCAAATTCGTAAATGACTATTGGGGAAATTAACCGTGAATTTTAAAAAATAAATTCTGCATGAAAAATATCCAGAAAAAGGAAAATTAAATAACGGAAAAAGAAAATAAATTTGGTTCAAAAAATATATCATCCAACCAGATCATCATATCAAATATCGAAATATCCAAAGCCAAGCAACAATGGTGACAACAACGCGAGACTTGTTCTCTTCTTAACTCTTTAAAACCTAGAAGAAGTGCTCTTATATATAAGCACAAGAATTCTCAATCTTCTTATCCCATCACGAGGGACAAAGTTCCTTTGGAAAAAGAACTTTGTTCCAATTTTTGTTTTCCTCCGTTTCTCAATTTACACCTTTCTTAAAAAACCAACACATTCAGCCCAGTGGCTCATATTATTACGTCGGCATGTTGGTTAACTACAAGTTTCTGGTCGCTATCAAGAATATAAAATGGTGCATACACCAAATGAGATTAGTTCAAATCTAAAACTTCTTTAATTCATTTCAATTTCCAAAATGCATAACATCGTCTCTAATAATCTTTTATTTTCTTAAATCCTTTATTTTTTTCATATTTTAATTTTCTCTCTCCTACTTTATTTTTTGTTGAAATGATAAAGGTTCCTCCAGCATTAACCGTAAATTTCGAGTTTAAATTTTGCGGATTGAGCCCTCTTTGATAGTAGGAAGCGGTAAAAGCCCCAATACTAGCTTTTTATAATGCAAATAATTAGTATTAGTCGAATCAGTAAATATCTTATACCATATGGTTAAGTCAGAAAAACAAATACTACACTTTTCCAAGTTTATGCCAGTAAACTAAGAATCATTATTAAGTTACGAGGCACCATAAAACTTGGGGTTAATTTCACAAATGATCGTATAACTATGATGTTATTTTACTAAAATTATATAACTTTATTTTCTAATACAAAAGTTATATAACTATGACTTTTTTTACTAAAGTCATATAACTTTGTTTTTCACACAAAAATCATATAACTATCGCTTTTTTTCACCAAAGTCATATAATTTTATTTTTTCACACAAAAATCATAGAACTATAATTTTTTTCTTACCAAAATCATATATTTATGTTTTCTCACACAAAAATCATAAAACTTTTACTAACTCACAAAAATAATAGTGATCGAAAAATATAATTTTTTGCTAGTATTTTCTTATTTTGTAAATTTTTATTTTTTTATTTTCAGCCTAATAAATAATAATCCAATTAAAATGGGAATGGGTCAACCCGACCTGGCCCACCCTGACCCAATACTCATATATATAAATTAAAAGTTGGGTCATTCCTATTTACTAAAAGTGAATGTTTTCCCATAAAAAATTCAATTAGGAATACATGAGATTCTTATAAAGAAAAATTAAAAAATAAAATGTATAATTAGAGAGCACTTGAAATAAAAATGCTATAAATTTAAATAGAAATCTCGAAAATTAAAATAAACAATAGAAGTATCATGTTTTGGAGGATTTACTATTCACTTTTAATATTATTTTAATTTATATATATGAGTATTGGGTCGGGTTGGCCAGGCCGGGTTGAGGCATTCCTATTTTAATTTGATTATTATTTATTAAGATGAAAATAAGAAAATAAAATCTACATAATAAGAAAATACTACTGAAAATTTGTATTTTCCGATCACTTGATTTTGTGAGTTAGTAAAAGTTTTATGATTTTGTGTGAGAAAATATAATTATATAATTTTGGTAAAAAAAAATTTATAGTTATATGATTTTTGTGTGAAAAGACAAAATTATATGACTTTAATGGAAAAAAATATAGTTATATAAGAGAAAATAATGATATAGTTCCAATTTGAGAAGATAACAACAATAATTGGCTAGCTAGTGGGAAACGGTGTCGTGCTCATTTTCTTTAACAAAGTAGGAGGATGCGTTACACATGCAATTATTGATAATTGACATTTACTAGAATTTAATCAATGTGAAGGAAAGCATGCAGTTTCGTGTTTTATCAAACAACTGCGTGAACGAATTTAAGCATCCAGTCCAAAAGTTTAAGTTAATTTTGTCGAGCTATCAATTTAATTAAGCATATATTGATATTAGAGAATTGCATGAAAATTATGTTATTTTTCTGGATATTAATTGCATGAAAATTTTGGTCCCGACAGTACTACCGTTATATAGTTTGTATTTATGTGTATGTTCTCGATTAGTAATATGTAAATGTATTTATACATTTATTGGACAACTGGATACCAATATGGCAATATTTGTATATAATATCAAAATTAAGAGAAAAAAGTAAGAAGGACAAAATGGCATTCTCTGTTGCCTCTTCCTTGTATTTCTTTTTTCCTATCATCTCTTCATATTTAATTTATATCAAGCCTTTTGGTGCTTCCCTAGCCAACATTGGGGGCTGTGGCATGGGAAAACTGATAGCCACAGATACTGCAGCTGCATGAATTATTTTTCCTTCACTATTTTTCTGCATTTCTATATCATTAATTTCTTCAATATTTGAAAGAATTATCATTTTCTTGTTTCCATTAACTGCCTTCACTGCTTCAGGAATTATTGCCTCCTCAATTTCCTTCTCTTTGTACTCCTTATATTTTCCCCACAAAACTGAATATAGCCCTGCAACTATGACCATAGCACCAAGAATTCTGAACCAAAAAAAAAAAAAGATTTAGCTAATAGCAGATTTTGGGGGGTGTTGGAAGATAAGATATTGAGAGATATTGAAATTACCCTCCAATATAGATTTTTTCAGCAAGAATGAAAGAGCCCATAATAGCAACAATAATCATCATTAAAGGACTAAAAGCAGTCACAAAAACAGGTCCTCTTTTTTCCATTACAACACCTTGTACATAGTATGCTATACTTGATGATACAATCCCCTGAAATTAAAAAAAAAAAAAAATTGTTATTCATCATTAGTCAATGTTTGCATGGGGTGCAGTGGCGGAGCCAGGATTTATATAAAAGGGTGTCAAAATCTAAATAAGAAGCCAAGAAAAATAAAAATAATATTGTGATAGGGAATGAAACTTGCAACCTTCCATCACTTTTGACACCCCTTGACCATTACAGTGAGAGTTTGTCTTGTGTCAAGGATTGTCAACTCATTATATATATTCAATTTTTAAAAAAAAATACCTATCTATACAGTATTATTTTCCGACGAAGGGGTGTCAACTCGGACAAAGTAGCTCCGCCCCTGATGGGGTGGGGGCAGAGGTGAATCTAGGAAATTGATGGGTTCAATCTTTAATTGTTTTGGTAATAAACACACTTTAATTTTATAATTATAGGTTCAAAATTCAGTTGAACCCATTCTTGAGGCGAACTGTTAAAAAGAAGGAAATGGACTTACAGCATAGGCAGCAGCAAGAAGGTTGATGTCAAAACCAATAGTCCAAACAGAAGGTTTGTGCTCCATTACAAATGTGACTGCTATGGATTGTAAGGTTCCCATGAAGCAAACAAGTGCTGTTAGAGATAATGGAGCTGTATATTTCCTCATTGTAATAGCCTGTAACAAATAGTATTAAACTACTTTTAACCACCATATTATAAGGATATATACCAAAAAAAAAATCCCTGAAAAGGTTGTAATGTATAGCATATATATGTACCTGAAGAATGAAGAAAGAAGCCCAGAGAAGAGTTGCAAAAATGAGGAGAATTGAACCTTTAAACCAATCTTTATCGGAATTAGTTTCAGGGACACTAAAATTAGTTGACCATAACAAGTTAACAACATGGCCTTTGTACAATGTCATTAACATGGCTCCAGCCACAGTTACTATTGTTCCCAACACTTTTGCTTGGCATCTAACTTTCTTTATGTCAACTTTCTCCATCCTAAAAATAAACTTTATCAATAAGTCCAAAGCTTGATGAAGTAAAAATAATATATAGTATTAATTATGCATACCTGCAGATCACTGCCATGACAAATGTCATAGCAGGTAGAATGTTGCTCATAGCACAAGAAAATGTTGGGGATGTATATTTGAGTCCAGCATAGTAAAAATTTTGATCAATCACTGGCCCCAAAAGACCCAATACAAATATTTGCATGAACATCATGAGTGACATCTTTTGCCTAATTTTTCTGTCAACAAATTTAATTTAAAGACTTGTCAGTTTTTTCTTTTCTTTCAAGAATCATAACAAAAAGTTCAAAAATTCTTATTTTTATGTATAATTTACCTTTCAAGAATAAGAGCAAAGGGAGCAATAACTGCAGTAGCAAAAGCATTCCTATACACAACCAAAACATAATGACTCATTCCCCTATTAAGAGAAACTTTTGTAATAATATTCATTCCTGCATACCCAAATTGCAAGGAAATCATGGCTATATATGGCTTAGCCCTTTGGTAAAAACTGCAACTACATTCGCCCTCCATTTTTCTTCAGTTAAATATCTTGAAGTCTTAATTATACCGAGGAGTTGATGAAATGAAAAGGGAGGAAATTAAAGAGTCAAGTGTATATGTGTTTTTCCTAGGGAGAAGGAATGAGACATGCAACATATTTATAGAGAAGCAAATTATTAATTAATCCATAGATGTAAGTAATGCGTCTTCTTTTATTATCCAGATAGTGGAATACACTTTGCAATCAATTAAAAGCAAGTGTTTCAACTTTCAACCGTGTCTGAATCCCAAAGTCACAAGTGGGTGTAATTTGTACCTTGGGGTGTACAAGCCAAATCGAACCAACGAACCAAGTCAAATCGAAGGAAAAAAACGACTTGTGGTTTGGTTTGGTTGGTTTGGTGTTGGAAAATAAAAAATCGATCATTCTTGGTTTGGTTTGGCATTAACAAAAAATAAGTCAAACCGAATCTAAAACAAACCGACGTTATAAATAAATTTTATACATAAAAAATAATCATTAAAATCTAATTTGTAAGTATTTTCTAAACTATTTTATAGTTTTCAATGTCTTGAGATATTATTTATTTGTGGGCTTGTAAATTCACTATCCACTGAGTAGATTCTATCTACATAACCTAAATATCAAGCCCAAACTAAAACCCAAAATAGATTATTTCATATCATCCCTATGTTCCAATTCCAAAATCAAAGAACCCCAAATATTGAAAACCATTCCCCCACATCACACGAGCTTCCTGCTTGTCATTATGCTCACATAATTGGTGATTATTTTAGTATTGAGGTTTATCAAGTTTACAGTGCTTTGCTTTGTCGCATGTTTGTTGTCATTTTCTATTATGGAAGGTCTTGGAATTATGATTTATTCGAATAATTGGTATTCCTCATATATTATTAGGAAAAATAGTAATCATGCGGATAATTGGTGATTATTTGATCTCTTTTTCAAGAATAATATAACTAAAAAGGAAAACCGAAAAAACCGATTAAAACCGAAACCGAAAAAACCGAATTTATGTTGGTTTGATTTGATTATGAATTTAGTAAACCGACATAATTAGTTTGATTTTGGTTTAATAAAAAGTCGAACCAAACCGCCTCATGTACACGCCTATTTGTACTATCTCCATTGCATCTAATTGAATATTCTCATTTTATTTTTATTTTTATTGTAAATATAAGGGAGCTATGAGCTCCGATTTAAAATTTTTAATTATTGTTATTATTATAATGGCCTGTCACACCTCTTTTTTTACACACCTACCCCGAAGGATAAATGTATAAGGGAGTTTTTTTATTTAAAGTGACATTATTCGAAATGAGATTATTTATTTAGTTTTAGAGTCGCCACTTGGGATAGGTTTGGCTTTTGGTATCCCAAGTCACCGGTTTTACTTGAATCCCAAATCGAGGAAAATTTTCGACTTCCCAATTAGAGTCTACGAACCAGAAATTCTGAATAAGGAATTCTGTTAACCCGAGGGAAGGTATTAGGTACCCCGGATCCCGTGGTTCTAGCACGGTCGCTTAAATTATTATAAATGGCTAAAATCTGATTTGTATACATGTCATCCTATAGTGTAATTTTAGAATTATTTCACCGCTTTTAGTCAAAAAATTTAAGAAAGTGAACGTCGTTTAAAAATATATTTTTGGATTACGTCACATGAAATGCACTCGGATCCTCGACACATTCTTATTCAACGTTTTGGGATTTAGATTTGGGTTGCATGAAATGCACACCCATATTTAAGAAGGTAAAATTATTAAAAGCGCGCCTAAAGCGACTAACGGGTTATTATCTTTGCGGGAGGCCGTGAAATTCGCTAAACGGCACGCCCCGAATTCTCAATATTTTAATATAAGCATTTAACGAGGGTCCCGCAATTTATGCATTTGGTTTGGCGAGGCTCATCTCATTTTATTATTTAAAGGCCATCCTAGAGAAAGCTATGATTTTCTATTTAATGTCCCTAAAAGGTCCTAACTAATTAATATCATTAGTTCTAGTATTTAAAGTGATCATGTAATTTAGGCCTCAGATTCAAGTCCATACTTGAACAAGAGGCGAACCTCTTAACTCAAGCATGCTACTTAACTAGGGGACCCAAAATCCATAATCCTAGGGTGTGATTTTAAACTCTCGGCATTCTATTGGGCCTCAACAACCAGCCCAAGAGTTGTGAAAATCCAATCAGCAAAATGATACTAATGAATTAATACTTCTGTATTTCGAAAATTAACAGCAAAAACCCAAGGTGCTTACCATTTCACCCAAAGAGCACATCTAATTTAACATTAATAATATCTAATATCAAGTCTAAACGAATTAACTCTTGTATTATTCCAAATGACAAACTTTACTCTTGCATTTCATTACTAGTGTACTGCTGAGTCTGTTTGCTTGCAATAATTGGGTTGCATTGTCAAACAATGAGGGAAAAATGATGATATTTCTACTCTGAAAACTAATGTCAATCATGAGTCTTATTTCGAATTTCAAACAATGGCACACAATTAACCTATATCCAGTTCCTAGTTCATTATTCATCTGAACACAAGCTTCAGCACACGCTTAACAAAAATAGCAGATCTTGTTTATTAATGATATCTAGTTCCTAATTCATTATCACAACCTTCAGCATACACTTAAACAATAACAGATCATGTTTGTTACCTAAAGCAACGAACTCTAGAGACACTCGAATTATCCCAACATTGCCTAGTTGCATTAGTATAAAACTAAAACAGAAGCAAACTATATAGTTTAATTAAAACAGTCCAATACAAGATAACAATCCTATAATCAACAGTCCGAAGTTTTTCCAGTTTAATTAGAAAACAAGTTAAAATAATCCTAATTAATACAAATAGTCCTAATTCACACTAATACGTATTTGCTCAAATGAAATTTACAGCTACATATTAAGACTAATAGTGAAACACAGAGGCAGATTCATGTGGTAGCAATTCTTCATCATTTGATTTCACAATTGTTCATGGAAATTGATTGAAACTTCAGATCATTAGAGAAAACAATGTACCTGGAATTGAGCAAAGTAAAGGAAAAGGAGTCAGCAGTAGAAATAAACCAACAACAGTTGAAACCAGGACAAATGAGTCAATTTCCAATTCAAAACATGCCACATCAATCCCAAAATGAACACTAGAGGGAAAAACACCAGTGAGAATAGCCAAAATCAACTTGATATAACCAAAATGCACTCGACAAACACCCCAAGAATGTCCAGAACACCTCAGCAATCAGGTCTACACTAGATGATGCAAATAATCACTACAACTTGAAATTCAACCCGAAATCACAATAGGACAATATTTTTGTTGAGTTTTGCTGTATTTTTCTTTTGTTTTTTTTTTGGAAGAAATTAAGATCTACGAGAAGTTTTCTGAACTATAGGACTTCAGATTTGAATATTTTAATTTGAAATTTAAATTTCAGATCTTAAACTTGCAGGAAATGTGTATTAGGGGGAAATTTAGGAGCTGGAATTTTTTTTTTGGAATTTTCAGATGTGTGAAACTTGTGAACTAAGGCACTAGGCATGCCTTTTATAGGCAGAAAAGGGGTGGGAAGGTTCTGGAATTCCTTCACTCACCCCCCCCCCCCTTTTTATTTTCAGAATTTACTCATTAGTCCTAAAGTTTTGACTTCTTTCTCAAGTCCCTGCACTAAACTACTGAAATTTACACTAAAGCCCTATTCTATAAGAGTCTAGGGAATTCTATTTTAATCTACAGCATTTCAACCCATTTTAAGTACCCAAAATACCCCTGAACTTGTTTTGAAATTACTAGTCTTATCTCAACTAACCCTAACCCATTACCCTATTATTAACCATGGTTAACTGACCAAAATTGAGAATTTCAGCCTAAATTTGAACTTCATCATTCAAACCAACTAATCTGAACCTGGAGATTAAATCTAACTAATTGTTAACCTAACTAAATTTCTTCACTAAACAAATAAGCATTTTAAACGAAATTGGATAGGAACTACTTAATCAAATCAGAAAAGAACAGAATCACATCAATTAAAACAACAACATCAATTAATCATGAAGAAGGTTGATCGAGTGAGAAGAGACCCTACTGATTTAAAAACCAAAGACTTAAACCAAGCCTAGAGCATTAAACAAGAGCATAAGCCTAACTAATGACTACAGAATAAATTCATGCTAATCATTATCAGTGAATTAAAATTCAAACAAACATGAAGATAAACAAATAAGAATAGACAAAAACAGATTTGACTACTGATTCTAGACGGAATGTCAGACAAAAAGAAAAACAAAACCTAGCTTGATTAATCTTGAAGAAATAATGGTTATGGAAGAGAAATAAATGAAGAAGAACAAAGAAAACTCACTTATGAGGTCCTAGGGTTCTGCCGCTTCTTAGATTTGAAATTCGATGCCATACAAGACGATTCGGAAGAAGATAGCCAAGGATTTGAGAAAAGGGACATGAGGAGAGTGTGTAGTGTAAGATTGGTGTCATTTGGTGGTGGCGCCATCGTGCACGGTGGCGGCGGCGCCTAGGGTTTCAAGGATTTGGGGGTTTTGACTGGGATTTGAAGGAAGACAGGGTTGGATTTGGAATGGAGGGGTCAAGATAGTATGGGGGTGTAAGTTTGGATGATCACCGCCGCCGTGGGGCGATTTCCAGCNCCGGCGAGGAACGTCTCTTAGGTGAGTGGGGTTAGAGAGAGACGGACTGGGGGGGGGGTAGTGTTAGGACACTAATATATGAAAATTAACCCACTTCCCAGCCGTTGGATCAAAGATCCTCGACGGCTGGGATTATTTAGCGACGAAACGTCGTCATTTCGTTTTAAGGGGGGCAGGCCGGGTTTAGGTGTAACTGGGCTTGGACTGGGACGGTTTATGCACTTGGGCTGCGACAAGAACTGGCCTAAAATGGCCTGATTTGTATTCCCTTTTCAAATCCTTTTGTTTTCTTGTTTTTCCTTTCCCCTTTTTTTTAATTTATTTTTTGATTTTATTAAATGTAAAATTAAGAATAAAAGACTCAAATTGACTCTAAAATTATACTAATTAAAATTTCAAAATTAACTAATTTCTAATTTAAAAGAAAACTTAAGACAAATTCTAAAAATTGAAAGTAGAAATGCAAAAAATTATTTTTGTTATTTTCTTTATTTTTTTATAATATTAAAATACGTACTATTTTATATTTTTGGAATTATATCAATTAAAATGCAAAAATGCAAACAAGGCACAAAATCATGCAATTAATTCCTAAAATTTAAATAATAAAAGAAAAATCCTAATTCTAAGAAATTTTGTAGGAGTAATTTAAGCGCGGCAAAAATCACGTGCTCACAGCTGCCCCTCTTTGCTCGAAGACACGAAGTGTTTCCGGGCAAAGATAAATGAGAACCATGAAGGATTTTTGCCTCCTCGGCACTCCATGAGAAGCATTTTGAAAACCGTCTGACCGAACCCTACTTCAAAGGTTGCCTTCATATCCTTGGCTATAAAGTAATCAGGTCAGTGTAGTTCTGGAATGTTTGGTAGTTGGGACTACCAGGAGCTGTGATTTCACTGCTGTTGCTGCTGCTACTGCTTGCTGACCTCCTTATTACACCAAAAGGAAAATCAAAGCTAAGCTAGCTATGCCTATCAACTATGAGTTACAAGATTCCTATCTATAATTCTCTTGAAACTTGATCTTGAGTCTTAGTTGATTCTGCTGTGGACCCTGATCTGAATCTTGATGCTCGTAAGTTGTAGGTGTTTGTTTCTTTCTGCAGCATTGGATCAAAACGGGATCAGCGGAGCTTGTGACTTTAATCAGATTTCGAGCAATCCGCATCCTTGTTTGCTTCACATTTGAGTTCATTTCTTTTTGTTCTTTTCTTCTTTTCTTGACTCTGGATTGAGACTCATTCCATCGGTCATCTCGCACCCTATGTCTTGAGGTCAACCTGCTTAAGATACCAAAACAAACAAACGAACGAAAATTTCTGCCCCAGTTTTCACTAGGAAAATTTCGTGGGTTAGTTGTGACACATATCTAAGCAGTCAAATCAGGATTGTGTATCCCTGCAAATGAATCCAGGTTATGCTGAAAAATGACCGGGTTATGCCAGAAAAAGATAAAAGGGTCCTCGGGTTATGCCGGGACGAAAAGAAAAAAGCTCCTTGGGTTATGCCAGGGAGATCCTTGGGTTATGCCGGGATTTAGGAAAGAAAAAGACCCTTGGGTTATGCCAGGGGGATCCATGGATTATGCCAGGATTTGGAAAGAAAAAGCTCCTTGTGTTATTCCAGGGAGATCCTCGGGTTATGCCGGGATTTGGTCATAAAAAGCCCCTTGGGTTATGCCAGGGGGATCCTCGGGTTATGCCGGGATTTGGAAAGAAAAAGCTCCTTGGGTTATGCCAGGGAGATCCTTGGGTTATGCCGGGATTTGGAAAGAAAAAGCCCCTTTGGGTTATGCCAGGGGGATCCTCGGGTTATGTCGGGATTTGGGAAAGAAAAAAAAACTCCTTGGGTTATGCTAGGGAGATCCTCGGGTTATGCCGGGATTTGAAAAGAAAAGGCTCCTTGGGTTATGCCAGGGAGATCCACGGGTTATGCCGAGATGGAAAGAAAAAATCCCCTTGGGTTATGCTAGGGGGATCCACGGGTTATGCTGGGATTTGGAAAGAAAAAGCTCCTTGGGTTATGCCAGGGAGATCCTCGGGTTATTCCGGGATTTGAAAAGAAAAATCCCCTTGGGTTATGCTAGAGGGATCCTCCGGTTATTCCAGGATTTGGGAAAGAACAAAGCTCCCTGGATTATGCCAGGGAGATCCTCGGGTTATGCCGGGATTTGGGAAAGAAAAAAAAGGCTCCCTGAGTTATACCAGGGAGATCCTCGGGTTATGCCGGGATATTTAAGGAATAAGGTTTGTTTTTCTTTTGGGATTTTCATTTTCGATTTCTTTCTTCTTTTCTTCTTCTCTTCTTCTTCTTTTTATATTTTCCTTTTTATTTAGCAAAACGCATGAAAGAATTTTGGGGGGGGGGGACTTCCTTTTTGGTCGTTTTCCTGCTGCAAAGCTGTTTCAGCGCTTGCACATTTCATTTCCTTTTTGGGTTGCACCTGCTTCTTGCACGGTTGCTTTGATTGCACCTGTTTTCAACAAAGAACAATTTGTTAGTTTGAAACAGCGGTTGGTCTTTTGGCCTTGATCATCCCAATTGCTCGATCCCGGCCCCATTTTCATCGAGAACTTTGTTGTTTGTTGGCTTTGAGGGTGAATCTCTTTTCAAACTGGCAATACTCAACTTTTAGGATTTCGTGATGACTCGCCCGAGTAGGCTCTGGCCTCTTCACTTTATTCTGCCCTTAGGACCTTTGCCTTTGACTTTCTTTCTTTTTCACTGTCTTTGCTTTGAAGCATCAAACACCATGGCCAATCGGGATTGGACTGACACACCCGCTGAGGCTGGGCATTTTCTTTGATTCTTGCCAGGCGAAACCCTGTGAAACCAGTCCTGTCACCTTTTCTTTGTAATAATTCCAGAATCAGAGTTAAACTGAAAGGGATTCAAAGAAAAGTATGCAAAAGGCAAGCATATGAGTTTAAAGAGAAGCGTCCCTTTCGGGGGAAAAAAGGACTTATCTGGGGTGCATGCTGGCTTCAAATGAACATGACATGCTTCTTGGATTGGACGCCCGACCCACACAAACTTTCCAGCTTCTCGTAAACCCATTGATCCACACTTCAAAACCAGAGAACTTTTCCAGGACTCTTGTAGTGGTGAGATGTCTTCTTTTCGGCCGACAACGCCCTTTGCGGGTTTTCGCCAATAGACCTCTCTCATTTCTCTTCTCACCGTTGTCCGATAGTGTTCTTTGCGAGTTTTCACTAAGCGGACTCTCTCATTTCCAGTTTCTCTACTCACTATCGCCCTATGGTGCCTGTAGGTTTTCACCGATAAGACTCTCTCATTTTATTTCTCTCAATTTGAATTGCATCGGATCCCAACAATGACGTTTTTCATTTCCTTGACTTTGCCAATTGATCGGAAGGACTTGAACAAGGTCTTTGGGTAAAAAGGATTTGGGCGGAACTACAACTTTGGAACCGTTTTGGCGGATTCATAGCCGAACCATTATATCATCTGCCGTAGTTTCAATTTTGGGGGAAATTGGGATATTTATTTTGGTGTGACTGAACCCCAGCGAGAGGCTGCCTACGTATCTTTTCGGAATCAAGTCAAATGTAGTTCAGGGAACTCTGTTTTTTATTGTTTTTGTTTTGTTTGTTTTTGTTTTGTTTTTTTTGTTATTTCTTTTTCTTTTTCTTTTTCTTTTTCTTTTTCTTTTTCTTTTTCTTTTTCTTTTCTTTCCTTTTTTCCTCTTTTTCTTTTTCTTTTCTTTTCTTTTCTTTCCTTTTTCTTTTCTCTTCTTCTTCTTTTTCCGCTGGTACTTCTGGGTTCCAAAGAGGGTGATCAAAGAAGAGTAACCGGTCAAGTGGGTTTGCAAAGGTTTGATACTGTTTGGATAGCGAGAAGAAAAGCCTTCGTCATCTCAATTGCACAAAAACCAACACCGCAGGGAGCCTAGACATAGTACCTTTTTACCGCATCCACATTCACAGCTGTTTCGGGATCATTTCCTTCGATATCTCCCAAATACAATACTCCTCTCGGCAATATTTTCCGGATGATGTATGGTCCCTTCCAATTTTGCTTCCTGGTAATGAGGGAGAATGCATCTTAACACGAGTTGTCCCACTTCAAAATTCCTAGGACGCACCTTCTTGTTGTAAGCGCGGGCCATTCTTTGTTGGTACAACTGCCTGGATGTGCCCTGAGTACAGCACACGCTTTTGTTGTAATGTATGGAACTTTCCAACCCACAAACCAATTTTCCTTCAATTGTTCCAATTCTTTGTTTTATTTCTTCACGGTTACCTTCTTTGCATTTCAACTCTCGATTCATTATTTTGAAATCTGACAGCGTTTAGGGATCTAGGCATGAAGTCCGCAAGCATGTCATGTTATTTAAAGCCGCATTATTGTAACTGAAAAGAGAAATGAAGAAGAAGAATAGCAAAATCAAAAAGAATAAAGAGAAAATGGACGATGATGATTTCATTTCTTGGAATTTTGAAAGATAACAGGGTTTACATTCAGGAATTTAAAGACAAGAAACTAAAGGAAACATCCGAGTTACACCCTGAAATAACTCGAGATGCAGAAAAAGTGGCAGGGCTAGTCTACCGGGACTCTCGCCTGATCGGGAATGTCATAGCCTTCCAGTTTTGAAGCTTGGTTGCATGTATAACACCTCAGCGGTTCTAGTGCCCTCTCCCGGCTGGACCATGGGGGTTTCGTAGAGCATTTTCCTCATTGCCCCACGTATTTCCTCACTTTCTTCAGCTGTAAAAACCTCATCATCTTCCTCTTTACTATACTTAGACTTGACAAAAGTTTCTTACAAATGTACCACCTCATAATCGGCCATTTTCATTTTTTGAAAGAACACTTCGGCTTCCTCAGCATTCACAGGCTTCTTAGGCGGGAAACGCCTTCTGGTGGCATTGTTTACTTCCTGTACGTTTGAATATTTCTCAATAGGGGGGTTTTCTAGCAGCTTTCCCAAGATCTCTTTAACCTTGAACGTAGCCACCGTCTGATGATAATTCCATGGTACCGCAGCAGGGCTCATTATAGGCTTCTATGGTACGCGTCTAATAACCACTGGCTCACTCAGCCGGGGTGGTTTGATTGTCCCCCGCACCACATAGGCTTGCTTTGGTTCGTACATTTGTGTTCCATTTTTCAAGTCAGTTTTCTTTTCTGGTTCTGTCTCGGTGATTTTGCTCTTCTTTTCCCCTTCCTCTTGCTTAGAGGCCACCTTTGGCTTTCTTTCCGCATCAGCGATAGCAATTATAGCTTTTAAGGCTGGATCAAACTCCCTATCTTCACAAATCATCCCGATTACTGGCCCGCTGTTGTGAGCGGGCAGCGGATTATTAGTCACATTTGGGACATCCTCATCCTTCAACATAATTTTCCCTTGCTATATTAAGTTCTCCACCGCTTGTTTTAGAGTCCAACAGTCATTTCTATGATGGCCTTCTGCCCCTGAATG
>MU677119.1:191260-221762 GCA_026770625.1 Nicotiana glauca | reverse complement strand
CCAAACCTCGTTCTAAATGGGAAAAGACTCTAAACAGAAGAGAAGCTACACGAAGTGCACCCTTCTCCATGATGTAGAAGACTCAGACAGAGGAAGGGATTCATAACAGTTTATATACAATTCAACAAATATCAAAGTGGTAAAACATTTAGCACATATAGCATGGAACATGTAGGAAAATCAGATAAAGCCAAATATAACAATTATACTAAGCTCGAATTCTTGAACCCTGAATCGAAATTCTGGGTTCGTGTCCCTAGCAGAGTCGCCAGAGCTGTCACACCTCCTTTTTTACACACCTACCCCGAAGGATAAATGTATAAGGGAGTTTTTCCATTTAAAGTGACATTATTCGAAATGGGATTATTTATTTAGTTTTAGAGTCACCACTCGGGATAGGTTTTTCTTTTGGTGTCCCAAGTCACTGGTTTTACTTGAATCCCAAATCGAGAAAAATTTTCGACTTCCTAATTGGAGTATGCGAACCAGAAATTCTGAATAAGAAATTCTGTTAACCCGAGGGAAGGTGTTAGGAACCCTCGGATCCCGTGGTTCTAATACGGTCGCTTAAATTATTATAAATGGCTAAAATCTAATTTTTATACATGTTATGCTATAGTGCAATTTTAGAATTATTTCACCGTTTTTAGTCAAAAATTTCAAGAAAGTGAACGTCGTTTAATAATGTATTTTTGGATCACGTCACATGAAATGCACCCGGATCCTCGACACATTCTTATTCAACGTTTTGGGATTTGGATTTCGATAGCATGAAATGCACACCCGTATTTAAGAAGGTAAAATTATTAAAAGCGCACCTAAAGCGACTAACAGGATATTATCTTTGCGGGAGGCCGTGAAATTTGCTAAACGGCACGCCCCGAATTCTCAGTATTTTAATATAAGTATTTAACGAGGGCCCCACAATTTATGCATTTGGTTTGGCGAGGCTCATCTCATTTTATTATTTAAAGGCCATCCTAGAGCAAGCTATGATTTTCTATTTAATTTGTCCCTAAAAGGCCCTAATTAATTAATATCATTAGTGCTAGTATTTAAAGTGATCATGGAATTTAGGCCTCAAGTTCAAGTCCATGCTTGAACAAGAGGCAAACCTCTTAACTCAAGCATGCTACTTAACTAGGGGACCCAAAACCCATAATCCTAGGGTGCGATTTAAAACTCTCAGCATTCTATTAGGCCTCAACAACCAGCCCAAGAGTTGTGAAAATCCAATCAGCAAAATGATACTAATGAATTAATACTTCTGCATTTTGAAAATTAACAGCAAAAACCCAAGGTGCTTACCATTTCACCCAAAGAGCACATCTAATTTTACATTAATAATATCTAATATCAAGTCTAAATGAATTTACTCTTGTATTATTCCAAATGACAGACTTTACTCTTGCATTTCATTACCAGTGTACTGCTGAGTCTGTTTGCTTGCAGTAATTGGGTTGCATTGTCAAACAATAAGGGAAAAATGATGATATTTCTACTCTGAAAACTAATGTCAATCATGTGTCTTATTTCGAATTTCAAACAATGGCACACAATTAACCTATATCCAGTTCCTAGTTCATTATTCATCTGAACACAAGCTTCAGCACACGCTTAACAAAAATAGCGGATCCTGTTTGTTAATCATATCTAGTTCCTAATTCATTATCACAAGCTTCAACACACACTTAAACAATAACAGACCATGTTTGTTAGCTAAAGCAACGAACTCTAGAGACACTCGAATTATACCAACATTGCCTAGTTGCATTAGTATAAAACTAAAACAGAAGCAAACTATATAGTTTAATTAAAACAGTCCAATACAGGATAACAATCCTATAATCAACAGTCCGAAGTTTTTCCAGTTTAATTAGAAAACAAGTTAAAACAATCCTAATTAATACAAATAGTCCTAATTCACACTAATACGTATTTGTTCAAATGAAATTTACAGCTACATATTAAGACTAATAGTGAAACACAGAGGCAGATTCATGTGGTAGCAATTCTTCATCATTTGATTTCACAATTATTCATGGACATTGAGTGAAACTTCAAATCATTAGAGAAAACATTGTACCTGGAATTGAGCAAAGTAAAGAAAAAGGAGTGAGCAGTGGAAATAGACCAACAGTAGTTGAAACCAGGACAAATGAGTCAATTTTCAATTCAAAACAGGCCACAACAATCCCAAAAGTAACACCAGAGGGAAAAACACCAGTGACAATAGCCAAAATCAACTAGATATAACCAAAATGCACTCAACAAACACCCCAGCAATGTCCAGAACACCTCAGCAATCAGGTCTACACTAGATGATGCAAATAATCACTACAACTTGAAATTCAACCCGAAATCACAATAGAACAGTGTTTTTGTTGAGTTTTGCTGTATTTTTCTTTTGTTTTTGTTTTTTTGGAAGAAATTAAGATCTAAGAGAAGTTTTCTGAACTATAGGACTTCAGATTTGAATATTTCAATTTGAAATTCAAATTTCAGATCTTAAACTTGCAGGAAATGTGTATTAGGGGAAAATTTAGGAGCTAGAATTTTTTTTTTTGGAATTTTCAGATGTTTGAAACTTGTGAACTAAGGCACTAGACATGCCTTTCATAGGCAGAAAAGGGGCAGGAAGGTTCTGGAATTCCTTCACTCCTTTTTCCCCCTTTTTATTTTCAGAATTTACTCATTAGTCCTAAAGTTTTGACTTGTTTCTCAAGTCACTGCACTAAACTACTAAAATTTATACTAAAGCCCTATTCTAGAAGAGTCTAGGGAATTCTATTTTAATCTACAACATTTCAACCCATTTTAAGTACCCAAAATACCCCTAAACTTGTTTTGAAATTACTAGTCTTATCTCAACTAACCCCAACCCATCACCCTATTATTAACCATGGTTAACTGATTAAAATTGAGAATTTCATCCTAAATTTGAACTTCATCATTCAAACCAACTAATCTTAACCTGGAGATTAAATCTAACTAATTGTTAACCTAACTAAATTTATTCACTAAACCAATAAGCATTTTAAAAGAAATTGGATCAGGAACTACTTAATCAAATCAGAAAAGAACAGAATCACATCAATGAAAACAAGAACATCAATTAATCATGAAGAAGGTTGATCGAATGAGAAGAGACCCTACTGATTTAAAAACCAAAGACTTAAACCAAGCCTAGAGCATTAAACAAGAGCATATGCCTAACTAATGACAAAATTACATAATAAATTTATGCTAATCATTATCAGTGAATTAAAATTCAAACAAACATGAAGATAAACAAATAAGAACAGACAAAAACAGATTCGACTACTGATTCTAGACGAAATGTCAAACAAAAAGAAAAACAAAACCTAGATTGATTAACCTTGAAGAAATAATGGTCATGGAAGAGAAACAAATGAAGAAGAACAAAGAAAACTCACCTATGAGGTCCTAGGGTTCTGTCGCTTCTTGGATTTGAAATTCGATGGCATACAAGACGATTCGGAAGAAGAAAGCCAAGGATTTGAGAAAAGGGACATGAGGAGAGTGTGTGGTGTAAGATTGGTGTCATTTGGTGGTGGCGCCGCCGTGCACGGTGGTGGCGGCGCCTAGGGTTTCAAGGATTTGGGGGTTTTGACTGGAATTTGAAGGAAGACAGGGTTGGATTTGGAATGGAGGGGTCAAGATAGTGTGGGGTGTAAGTTTGGATGATCACCGCCACCGTGGGGCGATTTCCGGCGGCGATTTTAGGCGGAGCCGACGAGGAATGTCTCTGAGGTGGTTGTGGTTAGAGAGAGACATATGAAAATTAACCCACTTCCCAGCCGTTGAATCAAAGATCCTCGACGGCTGGGATTATTTAGCGACGAGACGTCGTCGTTTCGTTTAAAGGGGGTAGGCCGGCTTTAGGTGTAACTGGGCTTGGACTGGGACGGTTTATGCACTTGGGCTGCGACAAGAACTGGCCCAAAATGGCCTGATTTGTATTCCCTTTTCAAATCCTTTTGTTTTCTTCTTTTTCCTTTCCCTTTTTTTTTTAATTTATTTTCTGAATTTATTAAATGTAAAATTAAGAATAAAAGATTCAAATTGACTCTAAAATTATACTAATTAAAATTCCAAAATTAACTAATTTCTAATTTAAAAGAAAACTTAAGACAAATTCTAAAAATTGAAAGTAGAAATGCAAAGAACCATTTTTATTTTCTTTATTTTTTTGTAATATTAAAATGCGTACTATTTTGTATTTTTGGAATTATATCAATTAAAATGCAAAAATGCAAACAAGACACAAAATCATGCAATTAATTCCTAAAATTCAAATAATAAAAGAAAAATCATAATTCTAAGGAATTTTGTAGGAGTAATTTAAGCGCGGTAAAAATCACGTGCTCACATGACCTGACTAATTCGGATCCGCGCTTAGATGATAAAAGTATTGATTATCAAAAAGTAATACACTCTCAAGGTTTGAAACCTAGCCCTCAAGTTAAAGGTGAAAGAATAAATTGTTCCACCACACCATTAGGTGATTATTGCCATTATAATTATTATTACTGCACCTAAATGATTCTACTAAAGATAAGTTTAGTGCGCTGATGCTACACTCAAATTAGTTTGTGGTGGGGTCCATACTTTAAAGGTGGGACCCATCAGCATCGTCACTCCGAGATGCGGCATCCTGTCACCGGTGATGCATCGAAATAGTAATGATACAAATACTTTGGTCATTGGGTAACTTGTATACTTTATTAACGTTAATTTATTAGATTTCTCGGTTTAGTGCGTGGATATTCAGATAGTTTTTTTTCCACATAATTAGCGTGAAGTAAAGAATGTCCAATTCATTAGTAGTCCAGAAAACACTATGATTGAATTAACATTACCGTTTGAATTATGACTTGTTATCCATTAATATTTCAAAGGAAAAGGCATAAATTTGCTATTCTGCTATGCGGAAAGGATTAATTTCACGTTCGTTATATTGTTTGTCAAAAAAAAACATTGATGTTACTTAAGTGGCTCAAATGTACTATTCTTATGTCGGAGTTGGCCTAGGTAGACACCCAAACTTACGTATTTTAGCGAGGTTTACACCACGTGGCATGTCACCTCAATGCTCCTAACTCATTTAACCCTCTTCTCTATTTATGTTTCCACGGTTAGCACCTCCTCCTCCACCGCCACCAATCACCACTGTACATTGCAAGTGAAGATTTTGTATACAAAGACGGCGAATGCAGCTTGAAAGCACCGAGTTTATCTGAACTAGTACTTTCAAGTTTCAATGCGAAGTATTAGTTTATGTATAAAAATTCATTTGCAAGAAATAATAGATATGAACAATTATTTTAATAAATATAATGACTTTGAATCCGTAGAACTTAAATCCTGGATTTGTCTCTATTATGTACATATAATCAACTCAATGAAGAGATCATAGTTATGATCAGAGGCGGAGCTAGGATTTGAAACTTATAGATTTGTGAGCTTACTTCTTTTTATAAGTTACTGGGCTCTAAGTTATTCATTTTTACAATTCAATGAATTTTAAAGACAATCACAAAATTTAAATCAAAGCTACTAATTAAGTTTTGCCGAGGTAGGTTGCTCTGATGGTAAGCACCCTCCACTTCTAACCAAGAGTTTGTGAGTTCAAGTCACCCTAATAGCAAGGCGGCGAGTTCTTGGAAAGAGGATTCCGAGGGTTTACTGGAAGCAGCCTCTTTACCCTAGGATAGGGGTAATGTCTGCATACACACTATCCTCCCCAGACCCCACTTGTAAGATTATATTGGATTGTTGTTGTTGTTGTTGCTACTAAGCTTTGCCGAACTCGTATTCTGACTCCGCCCCTAATCATCATGAGCAAAAAAATGCGAGAAAACAAGCCCCATAAAGGTGGCAACCCAGAAAGAGATGGCATTCTGTAACGTAGTCAAGCAATTATGTACGTCAAATATTACTAAAAATTAACATTTCAAGAAATTAATACTTTAGAAAATTGGTTCGATCAATCGATTCTTTTTCTAGTAGATTAGAATTTTCACCAATGATCTACTATTAAATTAAAATGTTGTTTTGACGTCAGCCTTTTCCACTATATTAAGTTTGGGACATTTGCATTTCGATACTGTGTTTTCTATATGCGCCCTTAAGTTTCGAGTGTTTCACATGTTACTAGCAACAAAATAAGGTAAATTTTTTGGAGTGACTACAAAAAATAAAAGAAATATAAAATAAATAGGATAAGAGTCTCTACCTTACATGCAACTATGCAAGTGGATGTGTAGTTAGAAAAGCAGTTTTGATTTGCTTAATCATAAAAAGCACTTAAGCTTAGATATTATTTTATGTTAGGTCATGTTAATCATGACACAAGGATAAAACTTACACATACTAAGTACTTATATCAAACAAGTAAATGAATGACATGTGTTTTTTATATATACGTCTCTCACTTGATCATAATTAATTGACATATATTCTCACCGTATTTAATCACCTGACAATAATAACTAATATGATTTATATATAGCAAGTACAAGTAATTTTTCCTCCTAAAGATCAAAGGGGCAAGCCGAATATATGCTGAAATTACTTCTAATATTTTGTAAAATTTTCAGTTAACTGTTGAGGACACATTATATTTTGTTTGTTCTGTAAAAGGGGGAAAAAAAAAGTAGAGGATCTTCTTAATTGATATTTGATATATTATGGAAAAAACAATCCGTACCTCTTTTCAAGTTCATCATTATTTAATCTAGCACCCAACAGACAGGAACTGATTACACCTGTGATACCATATGAATATTTCAATAGCTAGTGGGCTTAGACAATTGTGATATACTCCTATTAATATGAATGAATTTCAACGTATGTAGAGATGGATTTGTTTCTCGGAAATCAAAGCGTCACAATGTTCGAATATTTCTTCTATTTACTTTTTTTATTCTCTATATTCTCGTTTTATCCATTATGTTAAATCCGTCTTTTTCTAGTGATACTTTTTTTTTACTGTAAATATTCTCTCGTTTTACCATGATATAATGGTTACACGGGTCCCGAAGGGCTCAAGTGAGTTTGGATAGGTTTGATTTGTGTTGCGCTCGTATTTCTTATGTTTCGATATCGTTTCTTCAAGCATAAATGGTAATACAATGAACAAATGAACTCCAATTTCTTATTTTATTGAAGCATTAGATACGTATCATAATTATAGAGTCATACCAAAAAGAATCGTCAAATTTTGACATAGTATGAGGATTTTATGATCATTTTACTAAGAATTGGATTGCTAGATTTTTCAGATTAATTACGAAATTGTCACTGCTGCGTATTTAAAAATGTGCATTATTTCCAAATATTGAAACCAACATATCTCCTTCAATTAAGGTCAAATGGAGTGATTCAAGAGCCTAACTTAACTAGAATTTCACAAGGAATCCATTGGAGGTATCAAAAGTGAGTTTCGAGATCTTTTGGCACAAGAAACGAGGTAGAACAATGTTAAAACGAAGGTTTTGTGCATTTAACATATTTTGAGTTGAGGAGCTCGAAATTGGGCAATTTTTCGAGGCGCTTTTCAGCATATGAATTGGGATAAGTGTTCTCTACTCGATTTTGGTTATATTTCATGAATCTATCTTTGATTTTAGCTTTTGATTGATGAATTTTAAAGAAGAAATTGGGGGGTTTGGCCTAAAGTTTCATAATATGGATTTTTGAGTTTTGAATACCGATTCGGAGTAGGATTTGAGTGAAACTAGTATGGTTGAACTCATAATTGAATGGGTTGACGGATTTTGTGAGTTTTTTCAGGTTTCGATGTGCGGGCCGGGGTTGAACTTTTTGCTCGATTTTGGGCTTTTGATTAAAGATTCGACCTTTTTCAATTGGGATTGATTCCTTTAGCATTGTTTGATGTATTTGAGTTATTTTTGGTTAGTTTCGAGCCGTTCGGAGGTCAAAACACGTGGGATGACAATTTTGGAGCATCGCTTGGCCTGCTGGACATTGGTATTGGCTCGTTCAAGGTAAGTAACTCTTCTAAGCTTAGTGATGAGGGTATGAAATCTCGAACTTCGTGTTATGTGATTGGTTTTGAGGTGACGCGCATGCTAGGTGACGGGCGTGTGAGTGTGCACCACGTGAATTGGGACTCTATTGTTCCCATGGCCCTATATAGTGGCCCTATTTTGTGGATATTTGTGTTTTCACCTTGTGGTAAAGTAATTGTGCTGTCAATCATGCTAAATATCATGTTTAGGCTTCATGCTGATATTGTTTGTACCCATAGTGGTTATTTCTGGCTGTCATCTCACTGCTTTCCATTGATATTTTTGTACTCAATCATATTCATGCATTCATATTATATATCAGTCTCAGTTGTTGTTATTGATACATCATATCATTGTTAGCGGGATGGATTCATGACATTGTGTTCCCTTGAATGAGACTGAAGAGATTCATGACTAGGTGAGGCCGAGGGCCTGAGTGAGAGTGCCATTTTTGGACCGGGCTGCACGCCGCAGCATATTATATCTACTATACTTTGTGGGATCGGACTGCATACCACAACGATATACTGATTATATTTATATATGGATCGGGCTGCATGCCGCAACAATATTGGGTCGGGCTATATGCCGCATCGATATAGCGCTTGGGCTGAAGGAGCCCCTTTGGAGTCTGTACACCCCAGTGAGCACATCCAATTATATATATATATATATATATATATATATATATATATATATATATATATACAGATCGGGCTACACGCCGCATCGGTTATTGCACAGTGTTGAGTGATTTAGTGTGCTGAGTATTGAGTTTAGTACGAGAGGATGCAAGGAAATGAGATTGGCTACTTTGAGAGTGTGAGTACATGTATCATCTCTGAAATACATGGCATTTACGTGCATACATGACATACAGGCATAGAGATCCATTTTCCTCGTGCTAGATAGTATCACGTCATTCATTACTTTTTATACACATTAATATGTGGGTATGGAGAGGCACTTTATACTTGTGATTTGGAAAGAAAACGAGACAATTTATTTATTGTGGAAAGGATATTTGGAAAAATTATAGTTTTCAAACTTAATCATACTTTTGGCATTTTCAGTAAGAGATTTGGATTTTCTTTCACTGAGATTTTTGAAAAGCATGACCATTCTCTAGAATTGTGAACGAGATGAGTATTTTTTTTTACTTGTATTGTGTTGTTATGAACTGTTGTGGAAATGTTGGCATTGGACACGATCCTGTGTTAGCTCGTCACTGCTTTCAACCTAAGGTTAGTCTGTTACTTACTCAGTACATGGGGTCGGTTGTACTGATACTACACTTCTGCACATTGCGTGTAGATGTCGGTTGATGTTGTTGTTGTGCTCGACGGTTGCGGGACTTGAAGATGTACCAACGTCCCTATTGTAGCTGTCTCCTTTGTTCGGGGTAGCCTTAGCTTATAAAACTCTATTTATGTACTTTTCAAATAGACTGTGTATTTGTGTCATTTTTTCTTTCTAAACTCTATTCGTAGAAACTCATGATTTGTATTACCAGTTCTTGGGAAATGTATAAAATTTCGTAAATTACCTTCATTTAATTGTCTTGTTAATATAATTGAAATTTGATAATTAATAGTTGGCTTACCTAGCGGCTTGAGTTAGGTGCCATCACGACCAGTGGATTTTTGGTCGTGACAGTTGGTATCAGCGCCCTAGGTTCATAGGTTCTACAAGTCATGCGCAAGTGTTTAGTAGAGTTTTGCAGATCGGTATGATGACGTCCATATCTATCTTCGAGAGGCTACAAGAAATTTAGGATATACTTCTCATCTTTCTTTTCTTATCGTGCAATATCGTAACACTTTGAATTCCTTCCATGCATTTGTATGTGCATGTGAACGCTCAGTATCAGCTGTACATCGACGACTTGTGATTCTATGAAAGAGATGTGAGATGCAATTTCGGTATGCTGATGATGGGCTAGTCTAGAGGACTTGAGGCCGAGTTTTTACTGTGGTTTGAGCACAGAGGTGTTGACTGTGTGAGTTTATATGTCCAGCAGTGCTCCTATTCGTAAAATTTAAGGCTAGATGGCTACATGATGAGTATGATGTGACTGCGAGATGTGTTCATATGGTTGAATGTGATGAGAAGGGTCTTCTTAGAGTGTAGAAAGAACTATTTGGTTCTTGATTTAATGTATCGTCCCGAGTTATGTGTGTGTTGAAGGGTCTTTTCATGTTGATTAGTTGAGGAGTGAAATATATTTCAAGTCGTGATATGAGTTCGGACTCAGGAAGATTAAGTGATTGCGTAATGTTTATGACCTTGGAACGGTATAGAGAGAGGTCTGTTTGAGGCAAAGCAGGTGGGCTATCTCCTGTGGGTATCCTGAGGTTTGTGTGATCCCTATTATTGTTTGTTGGGAGTTCTCTTTTACCAGTGAAATATGTGTTGCAATTCGAGTTTGGATCTCCTATAAGAGTGGGCTTGACTATTACGAGGATGAATAAGAGATTTGCAAATGATTTAAGGTATTATATGGTTTGTGTTGTATGAACTTATGGAGGATTTAGTTGAATCTCACTATGATATTATGGCTATAATAAAGTATGGGCATTGGGAGTTATAGTGTGTTTTGATCTATGGCTTTGAGCCAAGTGGGGGAGTCCGCTATTGATAAGTTGATTTCATGATTATGTGTTGTATTGGTTTCGGTTTGAGGCATACTTATGAATGAGTTAGGTTCTACAGAGGGTGAGATTGAGGATGACTTGAGTAAAGGAAATTCTGGGTACACTTTATGAGTATATGAGAATCATTGAAAGATTTGAGTTGTTATTGATGAAGGATGTAATGTGTATGGAGCAAGAATTTATTTGGCTGTATTAAGGTTGAGTTACTTCCTTAGGTGTTGGAGTGCTAATGGGGCACCGGTCGTTCGGTCCGTTTAGTCAGTCTAATTGAGATTTGAGCAGAACGGAAAACTCTCGAGAATGGTTCAAATGAATTCAAGATTTGAGTGTAGAAATTGGAAGCTTCAGGATGTGTATTTGGGTAGAAACTGAGATTCATATTGGAGTATTTTAGGACTTGTGGCATTTCTATATCATTATGGATTATATATATCAGTATCAGGAAGGCGAATGTAATGGCTTTAGATTCGCAGAAGGTCTCTTTATAGTGGGTATCTCGGTTGTGGTACTTTTGGGGTGATTAAGAGAGTATTTAATGGCTTATCAGCCTAAGGGCGGTATGGTTTATGCTAGGGTCTCGTGTAGTGAATCTTGGGTTGAGGATTGTGGTATTACGGCAAGGAGAAGTATCAATTTGAAGGTAATTTAGAAGGAACTAAGAAAAATAGGACAGCTTGGTAGTAGGTTGGATCGGCATGGTAATGGATGCGATTGGCTCTTTTGGTCCTTATGAGGTAGTGAGATTCTACAGGTGTTTTGTGGTGGTAATCTTGGGTTTTGGTGGCTTGTGTGGCTTGGTTGAGTTAGAGAGATTCAGTTCTGATGGTTTGGTTATGTGCAAATGGGTTTCAGAGAGTTCTTGATGGTTTCTACCATGGTTTGAGACGTATATTTTCTACTGGCATGAGGAGCATGTATGGACAGTGATTTTCCCCGAATAAAATCAAATGGAAAGTTCTTGGCTAATTGAGTGAGAAGTTTCTTGTGACTCGAAGTGGATTACGAAGTTCCCGTATTATTTGTATGATGGCATAGTATATGCGGTGTGTTGTGTAGGATTGAGAATTGCATATGTAAGATTACAGTTCAGTTTTGAAAGGGAGGTCACGAGTCCTTAGGCAACATGGACAGTTTCAGATGACTAGGTAAATAACATTACTATTTGGTATGGCTTGATGAGAGTATACATTTCAGAAGGGGGATGTGTTTTGATTTATGGATACTTCATTGGTATTGAGACACTTTCCTAGTTGATCGACTGTTGGTGTTCAAATTTTTCTTTGTGGCACAGAAGAATTATAGAAGTATTCCTCGCGGAATGATCGTGTATGAGATATGTTTTAGACATTTAGGCGATGAAGTTGGGATCAGATATGGTGATTCATGTGTTCTATGGATTTGGAGACTGGGAGCTCTCAGGAGCATATTGTTGCATGGTTATGGACTGTGAACTGTGGCCGAAGCTAGCCAAGTGATAGTATGTGTTATGATTCAGTCATTATAGACTTTCAAAGGATTATTTATCTTTTTGTGGGTGGACAAATTTGATTTAGGGGTCCATTGGTAGGCCCAATTAAGATGTGTATTCTACACCGAGTCAGTTTGGTTGGCTCCATACTGCTATTGCTGAGGGATGTGCCATTTGGTTGTTGTTGAGCTTATTCTTGTTCTGAAATGATCTATGAGTTACTCTTCTATGCCACTAGGAGTTGTTATTCGTTGGTTATATGCACATATGGTGCAGTTCTATTTGAGCTTTATAGCGGAATTTGAGCGAGATGAGTATTTGGGTATTGCATGATTGATTGCACGTTGGCTATGTTATTTCCTGATTGTGGTATTCTGTTATTTGCTCTTCGTGGTTATGGTAATGCACTTTGGGTGCTTGATGTCAAATTTTGCGTGGTTATTGATTTTGAACAGGGTGGCTCGAGGTACATAATATGGACCAGTGTTTGGATGGATCACGCATTGTAGTGGAGTTATGTTAAGACATGATCATTTGTGTTAGATTCGTGTGCTTTGGTTATACGGTGTGTGATTGGTTTTTAGCCTTTGTGGCGGTACTTGTTGAGCTTGTGAGATAGTTCCTTCGGCTGAGTCATTTTCCATGATTGATTACATTTGGAATGTTGCTTATTAGTGCACGGATTGCACGAGTTGCGGCTTTAGGCTGTATTAATGTATCATGTCACTAGAGTGATTGTGTTAGATAGGATGAGGTCATCGTACCAAGAATGGGTGCTATCGGATCAGACTGCGGTATATTTGGAAGGATATTGATGTTGATCGACTTACAAATTTACTATAGTTCCTATCAAAGGAGAGGGAGTTCCACAACTTGTTGGTCTGATGAATGGTTATGAGTTTATGCATGTTTCTTTCATCGTTGGCAGTATATGAAAGTGTTAGAACGAGACTCTATTTGATAAGAGGTTTATTACCGGTATTGGGTTGTTTTGAGCAGCTACTGTCATTAGAAGTTATCGCTATGAGTGTTTGAGTTATATGGTATATCATGTGATATCATCTTGAGTTATAGTTATGGCTTGATACAGCTTGTTCAGACTTATATAGTGTGTATGGGAGATTCTGATCCTATAGAAAATTTTGGATGCTGAAATTGGATTCAAAGGCTTATGGGCTAGGTTGGATTAAGAAATTTCAGTCATGTTGTGTTATCAGATCTATATGGGGTAGGGTGACGTGGATCACCCCGCGGGTATGTGCATAGTGAGGTTACACAATGATTTGATGGCTTTTAAAATAACTCTGGGCACGTTCGAGGACGAATGTATGTTTAAGTGGAGGGCATGTAAAGACCTGACAGGTTGTTTTGAGCATTTTCGCTTCGCTCGATAGATTGTGGGTACAAGTAGCTCTGTATGATGTATTAGGACTTATGTGTAAAAATTTGAATTCATTCCGAGTTAATTTGATATGTTTCGGCATGAGTTTTTGAAAGCGAAAGTTCGAAAGTTCATTAAGTTTTATTTGAGGTGCATTTCGTCGTTTCAATATTGTTATGTGTGTTTTGAGGCCTCGAGTAGGTCCGTATTATGATATGGAACTTTCGGTGTTTAGAAGGGGTCCCGAGGGGCTCAGGTGAGTTTGGATAGGTTTGGATTATATTGCGCTCGTTTTTCTTATGTTTCGACGTCGTTTCTTCAAGCATAAATGGTACCACATTAAACAAATGAGCTTCAATTTCTGTTTTTATTGAAGCATTAGATCCGTATTGCAAGTACGGAGCCATAGCAAAAAGAATAGTCAAATTTGGAAATCGTATGATGATTTTATGGTCATTTTACTAATAATTGGGTTGCCAAATTTTTTTCAGATTAATTACCAAATTACCACTATTGCGTATTTAAAAATCTGCACTATTTTTAAATATTGAAACCAACATATCTCTTTCAATATAAGGTCAAATAGAGTGATTCAAGAGCGTAACTTAACTAGAATATCACAAGGAATCCATTGAAGGTATAAAAATAATATTTGAGATCTTTTGGCACAAGAAACAACGTAGAACAATGTTAAAATGAGGGTTTTGTGCATTTAACATATTTTGAGTTGGGTAGCTCGGAATTGGGCAATTTTTTGAGGCGCTTTTCAGCATATGAATTGAGGTAAGTGTTCTCTGCTCGGTTTTGGTTATATTTCATGAATCTATCTTCGATTTTAGCTTTTGATTGATGAATTTTAAAGAAGAAATTGGGAGTTTTGGCCTAAAGTTTCATAATATAAATTTTTAGTTTTGAACACCGATTCGGAGTCGGATTTGAGTGAAAATAGTATGGTTGAACTCATAATTTAATGGGTTGATAGATTTTATGAGTCTTTTTGGGTTCCGATGTGCGGACCGGGGTTGAACTTTTTGCTCGATTTTGGGATTTTGATTAAAGATTCGACCTTTTTCAATTGGGATTGGTTCCTTTAGAATTGTTTGATGTATTTGAGTTATTTTTTGTTAGTTTCGAGCCATTCGGAGGTCGGTACATGTAGGATGGCATTTTTGGAGCATCGCTTGGCCTGCTCGATATTGGTATTGGCTCGTTCGAGGTAAGTAACTCTTCTAAGCTTAGTGATGAGGGTATGAAACCCTAAACTACGTGTTACGTGATTGGTTTTGAGGTAACGCACATGCTAGATGACGGGCGTGTGGGCGTGTGGGCGTGCACCCTGTGAATTGGGACTCTGTTGTTCCCATGGCCCTGTATAGTAGCCCTATTTTGTGGATATTTGTGTTTTCACCATGTGGTAAAGTAATTGAGTTATCAATCATGCTAAATAATATGTTTAGGCTTAATGCTGATATTGTTTGTACCCATATTGGTACATCTCACTGATTTCCATTGATATTTTTGTATTCAGTCATATTAATGCATTCATATCATATTTTAGTCTCAGTTGTTGTTATTGATACATCATATTATTGTTGTCGGGCTGGATTCATGACATTGTGTGCCCATGAGTGAGATTGGAGATATTCGTGACAGGGTGAGGCCGAGGGCCTGAGTGAGAGTGATATTTTTGGATCGGTCTGCATGCAGCAGCATATTATATCTATTATGCTTTATGGGATCGGGCTTTATGCCACATCGATATATTTATTATATTTATGTATATGCATCGGGCTGCACGCCACAACGATATATGGATCGGGCTGAACATCGCAATAATATTGGTCGGGTTGCACGCTGCAACGATACGCTTGGGCTGAAGGAGCCCCTCCGGAGTCTGTACACCCCAAGCGAGCGCAGTAGACTCTCTCTCTCTCTCTCTCTCTCTCTCTCTCTCTCTCTATATATATATATATATATATATATATATATATATATATATATATATATATATATGGATCGGGTTGTACGTTGTAATGGTTATTACACAGTGTTGAGTGATTTAGTGTGCTAAGTATTGAGCTTAATAGGAGAGGATGCGAGGCAATGAAATTGGCTACTCTGAGAGTATGAGTACATATATCATCTCTGAAATACAGGACATTTACATGCATACATGACATACATGTATAGAGATGTATTTTCCTCTTGCTAGATAGTATCACGTCATTCATTACTTATTATACACGTTGATATGTGGGTATGGAGAGGCACTTTATACTTGTGATTTGGAAAGAAAATTAGATCTTTTATTTATTGTGGAAAGGATGTTTGGAAAAATTACAGTTTTCAAACTTACTCGTTGTTGATATCCAATTTTTTTCTATATATTTTAAAATGCATAAATACTCTCAAAATAGCATACATATATGCATATGTAAGCATGCACAAGGTTTTTATATATTTTTTTTTTACAATTTTAAGGATTTTAAATTAATTTATTTCCTTCCCTTTTATTCATAAAATTTCAATAATTATTTCCCAAAATATTGTTATGATAATTCAGTCATTTAATCTCTATATTTATGCCAAAATATGGTTAATATATTTTTTTATGCATTTTTATAATTACATTTGGTATTTTTAGGCTACAATTGCATATAATTACAATATTGGCCCATTTAATGTATAATTACTTTTTATATGTGTAACATTTGTCCCTATATTTTGAAAATGATAATTACATATTTTAAATCATTTTGGTATAGAAAATTATTTTCCAAAAATTGTTTATTACTTATTATAAAACAAAATAGGAAAAATTGGCTATTTAAATTATAGCTAAATTTGGCTTTCAATTGTAGCCAAAATTGAACCCACTACCCAGCCCAATTTCATACCCAATTAACCCAACCCGGACCCTATATACACCTGACCAAACCCGGAACCCATCTACCCGATCAAATCCTTGTCGTTGATCTCCCAGATCAACGGTCCACACGACCCTTTTCCTTTTTTAATTCCTAAGACCACCCTAACCCTAGCCATTCTTCACAGCCCGCCGCCTCTAAATCCTCTCGTCTCCTCTATTCTCTCAAACCTAACCCTAAATCATTTTTAACCGCCTCCCTTTTTCGATCTTCTCCGGCGACCACTTTTCAACCCCAAGCCTCCAACGGTTCCTCCATTGCCTTGATCATCCTCTTAGAGACCTTCAAGGGCCCTGGGCCATGCCGACTTGTATCTGGGGTTACTGTTTTAGCTGTTCATGGCTTCTCCGGTGTGATTTTCAGCAAAATCACGTTATATTTGTTACGATCTTTGAAGTTCTAAGCAGGTTCTTCTATCTCTACTTGGGTTTCCTTTGAAACCCTAACTTTCATTTGTATCTCTTAGATCTGTGCTATTTTTAATGATTCGAGTCTATTCTTTCTATGTTTTACACTATTCTCAAACCTCTTTTGCAAAAATTATTGGTTGCGAGTTGTTTTACTTTCTTTTAAATGTTAGGGTTTTCGAAACGTTTTCTACACTATGTTTAAATCGATTCTTCATGTTTAAACCTCTATCCTTTGCATACCTTGACTGATTCTGAGTTTTTCTCCCTTTTCAACTCGTCTATGTTGAAAACCCTAGTTCTTGGTCTTAAACCTGGGTTCTGAGTCTGTATTTGATGATGTGTTCGTCTAATCTATGTGCTTGCTTGTTTCTCATGAATCCCTGAGTTTTGTGTGATTTTTTACCCTACTATGCCCATTAGGGTTTCTAATTTTTTGCTTCTTCCACCTATACTATGTTTATTCTGTTAATTCCTTTAATCAGTACTATGATCTATACGAATCCCTGATTTTGTGTGATTTTTACCCTACTATGCTATTAGGGTTTCTGATTTTGCCTCTTTTTGCCTATTGTGTGTTTATTATGTTTGCTCATAGAAATTTTTGGTAATTTCCCCTAAATCAGTGCTATTTTCCATCGAAATCCTTGATTCCCTATGATTGATATCCTTCTAATCTCTTGTGATAATCTATACTGATTTTCAACTCTAAGTTATTTCTCTTGCCTTATTTTATGGTCGACTATGCTGTCAACTGACTCTTATGTTATTTCCTTAATTGAAATATTATGTACCTATCCCCAGCTACAAGTTCTATACTTGCACTATGCTGAAACCATTTCCTTGTGTGTTATATTTCGATCTTATATGATCTCTTTCCTTATTTGTCTTTACCGTTTGAAATTAACTCCCTTAATTATGGGAGTACTTCTACTAATTTTATACTAATTGATACATAGTTCCATAATTACTGCTTGACTTTGATTCTTACCTTATTATTCTACCAAGTTTCAAACTATGTATGCTCTCTCATTAATACAAACAACACATGAACACTTGGTTCAAAAACTATCTCATATTTAAAAAACTTTCGCTTTCTCTCTTGTGCTACTTGCTACTGCTCCAAGTTGGCCGGCTGCGAGCCAAGTCTAACCCTTTGTGTTCTCATGTTCTTTCATTCTGCTCATTACCTCTTTACTGGTATGTCCTAGTTTCAATTCAAAGTTCTCAACAACAATATGATTCTCTTATTGTTTCAGTTCATCTTATTTCTAGATTGCTTCTATTTTTGGTTTTGTTGTGAAACTTGTAGTTGAGGGTTACATTATTAGCATGTTATCATGTATTCCCCTCCCTTGAGATCAGTATATTTCCCCTTATGTGTGTTTCTGAGCATGTCTTACCCATTATCTCTTACTTGTTATGTGTTTGCCATCATGTGCTCTATGAAACACCTATATCCCTATCACCCCTGTAAATGATCTTGTTCTTTGGGTCTGGTTTTATGACTATGCCTGGTTAGCCTCTTCTGATTATGACCATACCAATTCCTGGGTCTTTGCTTAATTATGTGTCCTATGTATCCCAAACCCCTTGACCCCTGTCTGTGGCCATTAAACTTACTTTGGTCGTGTGAATACTGGCTATGTATGAACATGCCTCAAGGTGTTATGTTTGGACTTTGTTAACTACTCCAATCTCTTTTTTCAAAACAGTTTCTATTGCTAAATTACTTTCAAACAGACTTTTGTTTAATACAGCTTTGCACTAAAACCTTTCAACTTGTGTCCATCACTTTCACTCAACTCTTAGCCAATAAGTTTTGCCCCCTCTAGTATGTGTACTGCCTGGGATCCTTTAAACTCTGGCATACTGAGGCTGGCCTTTTCACACTGTACTTGTTCAATCTCTGGTTACTAAGTCTAGGTGTAAGCACTGCCCGGTATCCTTGAGATCCTTAGGGAACTTTGATGCACCTAGACTCTGATTTGTCTATGGAATTGAGCCATATGAGGCCATTGGAGGTTTTGGGAAATTAGGGCCTGATTGAAGGCTCCCTATAGAATAATTTCTTGATTTTCTATTTTTACTTATGTAATTCATTCATTGGCCTGCAATAATTTGTAAACAGGTATTGTAGTATTTAGTGAAAAGGGTGGGTAGATGCATGTTTTATGGGGTAATTCGGGTAGAAACCATGCTCATAGGACTTTACTTTTAAATCTATTTGCTCTAGTAAGTAGAAATCATGCTCCTAGGACTTCATGTTTAAATCTAATTGTTTTCCAATAGACATCATGCTCCTAGGAATTCATTCGATTGCCTCACCAAGTAGCAATCATGTTTATAAGGTTTTACATTCTGTCATATTTAGAAACCATGCCCATACATTCTAAATAATCATGCTTTCAATGTCTTAAAATCAGATTAAATAATAGATGTAATGCGTATAGGACCTAATCCAGATTCAATGTTATGTATGTTTCCATGCCTGCAAATCGTTAAAATCAGTATTACACTTAGATATCATGCCTATAAGGAACCATATTCAAAATTTCGCCTGTCAATATAATTTAGTCTAAATAAATCAACATAGTCCATGCCTAGTTCGTTTGGTTTTATTAAGTATTAAGTATTTCCTGAAACGAGTTCTTTAAAACTACCTCAATTTTATTAGATATCATGCCTATAAGTACAAAAAATTCGTTTCAAAACCTACTTTGTTTCTGTATTAACATAGACGTCAGTACTCTGCGTATAGGCAAGCCTTTAGGGCGTTTTCAAAAATTGCATTTCTAAAATCTGTTTCTATTGCTTAATGTTTACTGATCCTAACATGCTTTTAAAAATCCACATGCAACTGCTAGGGTTATGACTTCTGAGTCTAAATGGGTTGTTTGTCTTTCTGCATATTCACCTAGATATCTAGCCTTAGGACATTGTTAATAAAAGACCTTAAATGTGCTTGAGTCGTGCTGTCTATGTGTTTCTTTGAGAAGGAAACTTTGAGCCTCTAATTGCACCCTTTATGTGTTGAAAGCCCTAAGTGTTTTGATTGTCGCCTTAGAATTTTTTCCTTTTAAAAACTTAGGGGTCTGTCTAGAACCACCTATAGATAGAGGTCCTAACTCCCTCCAAGACCATTAAGAAGGGACGGGTAGCCGCACGAAATAAAAATCATTGACCAAACACTCGCTTTGCATGACGAATAAGGGCATCTGAAGGGTAGATATGGGATATGATGACTACGCACTAATGTCACGTGTAGTCCCTCACTGAGGAGTGTTTAACGGACATTGTGTGGGGTTATCCTATAGGATAACCAACTTAGGACCTCTCCTTTACCAAAATTCTTTTATTTTATTTTATTTAAAACCTTTGTTTTACAATTTGTCTAAATCTTGTTATTGGGTTATCTAACATGCTTTGCTTGCAACCCATTTGATTCAACTATTTACTTGTAATGGACTAATTTGTGAATATAAATTTGGTAGGGACCCACAGTTTTGGACCAAGAGGGGTGCCTAACACCTTCCCCTTGAGGTTACTTCGAGCCCTTACCCTAATCTCTGGTAATGCAATCCAACCCAAGAGTTAATCACTCTAGGTGCCCTAACGCACCATAATCCGTTAGGTGGAGACTCTTCCAATATCCAATTCCCAAAATAAAATGATTCATTACACCCCATGAATGTCGAAACCCGGACCTCCACATCAAGAAGGGAGAAAAGGGGGCACGACACTCGTACTTTTGTCATTTTCGGTAAGAGATCTGGAATTTTCTTTTACTGAGATTTTTGAAAAGCATGACCATTTTCTGAAATTGTGAATGAGCTAAGTATTCTATTTTTGATATATCCTTTAATTTTATTCTTACTATGTTGTTATGAATTATTGTGGAAATATTGGCATTAGACCCGATCCTGTTTTAGCTCATCACCGCTTTCAACCTAAGGTTAGGTTTGTTAGTTACTCAGTACATGGGGCCGGTTGTATTAATACTATATTTTTGCACATCGCGTGTAGATGTCGGTTGATGTTGTTGTTATGCTCGATAGTTGCGGGACTTGAAGATGTACCGATGTCCCTATTGTAGCTGCCTTCATTGTTTGGGGTAGCCTTAGCTTATAAAACTCTGTTTATGTACTTTTCAAAGAGACTGTGTATTTGTTTCATTGTTGCTTTGTAAACTCCATTCGTAGAAGCTCATAATTTGTACTACCAGTCCTTGGAAAATGTACAAAATTTCGTAAATTTCCTTCATTTAATTGTCTTGTTAATATAATTGAAATTGGATAATTAATAGTTGGCTTACCAAGCGGTTTGTGTTAGGTGCCATCACGACTAGTGGATTTTGGGTCATGACAGTTGGTATCAGAGCCCTAGGTTTATATGTTCTACAAGTCATGAGCAAGTGTTTAGTAGAGTCTTGCGGATCGGTGTGATGACTCCCTTATCTATCTTCGAGAGGCTACAAGACATTTAAGATATACTTCCCATCTTTCTTTCCTTATCGTGCGACATTGATTCAGCTTGAAGCATAACTCTTTGAATTCCTTCCACGCACTTGTATGCGCATGTAAGCGCTCGGTATCAGCAATACATCGACGACTTGTGATTCCATGGAAGAGGTTTGAGATGTAATTTCAGTATGCTGATGAAGGGCCAGTCTGGAGGACTTGAGAACAGACATCACAGAGTAGACTATTCATTTTATTTAAGCATTATAATTCAAATCAAATATATAAGAAGATAGAGAACATGCCATTGCATAATGTGACAGCACTAAACATCTCAACAGGTATCTCAGAGTAACTCAGTTTTCTTATTATCTTACTCCTAAAAAATAAAAATAAAACACCTGGTTCAAACTACACCATTGGAAAAGAACCGGCGTCGAAAGAAAAACCAAGGGATACTACCTAACAATCCTAACAAAAATAAAAAAAAATCTTTTTGATTTTTTTAAATCGAACTTTAATCCATTAAGAAAACTATCCAAAAGATACATCATCGGAAAACGTTCGAGTTTTTTTTGATTTTTTTTTCTATTTTCATTTTTTTCCCACTACTCTAAACTAGATTACTTCTAACTACAGGTTATAAAGAATAAAAATAATGAGAAAAGATTTTCATACAATTAGACTCAGAAAGTAATTTTCTCACCCTACACTTAAGCTCAAACATGCTCCTCAGCTTCAATTTCGGGTACTCAGATTTTCCCTAATTTTCAAAACAAAAACAAACAAACCGTAAAAATAAAAACAAAAATAATTAAAATACATGATGGGTTTCCTCCCAACAAGCGTCTTATTTATCATAGCGGCATGACTCTACTACTTTACTTAGGCTGGGCTCTTTCGTTTCCTCCTCTTTCCATGGAGTGTTGCCTTCTTGTGTGCTCTAGGAAGATCTTCTCTTTCCTCTCTGACCCTTTCTATTTTAGCTTTACACATTCAACTCGCAACACCATTTCTTCTAACACGATTTTCATTTTCTTGCTAGTAGGCTCCACATAAGAACTTTGCTCTATCACCTTTGATTCTACCACAGAGATCATGCACAAATTCTCATAATGCTTAGGAAATAAGATCCTTGTACACATTAAATGTGATTTCTTCATCATTGATGGTAGGCTAGAAACTCGTATTTTAGTTATAGTTTTTACTCTAATCACTGCATTTTACTTATGGTTGCGCTTAAATAATGGTGATTTTTGCATATTATGTATTTTATGTCTTGCAGGAAATGATTCCGAGCTATTAAGATCGTTTGGAGCTAATTTGACCAAGTTGGAGCCTTGAGGAAATCATGAACACCTTCCAGTACAACGAAGTGTCAAAAGATGCAGTCTACTTAAGGGCATCTCCCTTTTCTTTGAAGGATAACGCAAAGCGCTGGCTTTGAAGCTTACCAACTAGGTTGATCTTAACATGGGAAAATATGATTAAAATATTTCTTGACAAATACTTATCTGCGAAAATAGTGAAATTCAAAAAGGAAATCCACAATTTCTGTTAGAAAGATACTGAAACGGTCTTCAAAGATTAGGAAAGATTCAAATAGATAGTGAGAAAGTGTTATCATAATGGAATCGAATTGTGCATGCAACTCCAAGACTTTTGGGATGGACTGACACCTTTCTTACAATGAACTCTGAGTGCTGTAGTTGGAGGTCCTTTAATGAAGAATACTCCTGAGGAGATTGTTACAATTCTTAATGAGCCCTCTAAAGATGCTAACCAATGTCCTGAAGAGAGTAATGATATAAGAAAATTAATTGGGGTTCACGAGGTACACTCTAACATATAAGTGCAAGCCTAGTTAGACACCATGGCTAGAGAGATAAGAAAGTTAACATTGGCCAAGGTATAGAGTGAGTCGCAAGAAGCATATGACTTTTGTGGAATGAGACACCCTACACATGAGTGTCAAGTTGAGCTGAAGTAGTAAATGTTATGGAGAGCTTTGACAAAGGCAACTACCAAAGTGAAAACAATTTTAACTCCATGGGACAGAGGCACCCGAGTTTTTCTTGGAGTTCAACATGTAGTAGTGGAAACGCATGGCAACAAAATAACTCTAGATCTTAGGGACGGGAGGCTCAAGGTTTTCAAAATCAGCAGAGGTAGCAATATCATCCTCCACAGTCTAATCAATCTAGCATGGAAGATCTCATGAAGGCTTTTATTATTAAGACATATGAAGGCTTAAAACCATGTCACAACTATCAGAGAATAGGTCACGACCATTCGAAACTTGAAAATATAGGTGGGACAACTAACTAATCTATTATATGAGAGGGTTCTAGGAATTCTCCCTACTGATTTAAAAGAGACAATAAATGCAGAGTTTTTGAGTAGTGGGCACGAATTGGAGTATCCCATAGCAAAACAAAAGGATGATTTAATTGAAGGACAAGTGGAGATTGTGGAGGAGTAGAAAAATGGCAACATTCAAAAAGGTGATATGAGTGTGGATGATGGTCTGAAGAAGAAGAAGGGGAAGACTAGATCTCAAAAAAAGAAGAAAGATGAGATTACAATAAACGAGGAGACTGAAGAAAGTAAATATATACCCACGCTACCTTTACCGCAGAAGTAGAGAAGATAGAAGAGGGACAAACAATTCAGGTGATTTCTAAAAGTGCTCAATCAAGTGCATGCAAATATACCTTTCACAAATACCAGCTTATGCAAAAATTTTGAAAGAGATATTGTCAAAAAAGCGAAAAGCGGAGGAGACATTGGTTGTCAAGCTCATAGAGCATTCTAGTTCTATTTTGCAAAATAAGCTCCCTCAAAAGTGTTGAGATCCAGGGAGTTTTACTATACCTTGCTCTTTAGAAAGTACTAAGTTTGAAAAATATTTGTGTGATTCAGATACTTCTATTAACCTTATGCCTTTGTCTATTTTCAGGAAATTGGAGGGAGAGATTGGTGAAATCAGGTCGATACCTATGTCCTTGTAGTTGGTGGATCAGACCACAATCATACTTGAAAGAATAGTGGAAAATGTGCTAGTACGGGTGGACAAATTTGTGTTCCATGTGGATTTCATTATGGTGAACATGGACAAAAATAGGGAGGTCCCGCTGATTCTAGGGAGATCCTTCTTGGCTACTGGCAGAGCAATTCTGGACATTCAAGCAAGGAAGCTCATACTCAGAGTGAGGGAAAAAAAGGTGATCTTCAAAATGGAAAGAGCGATGAGGGCTCTAAAGGAGAAAACTAGAGAGAGTAAAACTGATAAGTGTGAGGAGTACCCAAAGAAGGTAGAAAAGAAGCTCTCGGCATGGATGTGTACATTGGGTCGGGAGTGCAAAGGAGATCTCGACTTCGATTTCAAACCCCGACTAGATGAATTAGGGGAGTTTCCTTTATATCTTGATTTTTATTTGTGTGTCATGGGGATATGCCACAATTTAAAGTGTGGGGTCCATAAACATGTACATGTGTGTTTGCTTTCTTGGTTTTGGTTTAAGAATTTTTTTTTGACTTTTTCCGACGATGAATTTCCTTATTGTCTTCTTGAGGGATCAAAGTCGAAGAAAAGAATATATTTTTTATTTTGTCTTAGGTAGTGTAACAATTACCCCTTAATTTTTCTTCGTGTTGTGATTTTTTTTCAAGTATTTTGCTTGAACCGGATGTAGTTACTTATTCTTTTGTTGGAAAATTTAAAGTCTTGTGCTATGGTATTAAATGGAGGCAATTTTTGTGACTTTGTTGTGCTTTGAGAGTGGTGAATGACTTATTTGTGATGCCTAGGCTATGTTCTTGACTCGTTTATAAGCGCCTTAAATTATTTGATTTTCACTTTGTTTAATTGCTTTGACTAGAGAATCGAGATAGATCCGGTCCTAAGTGAGTTATGTGCCGACGTGTGTGAGAGATTTTGTTGTTATTCTGTGCATGTCAGTTGATGTCTAGAACTTTTCCCGTATGTTTGCAAAGAGAAATAGCAGTCTTGTCCAGCCTATGAAGTGATATAAGCATTTCATTGTTGATCCAGATATATGCCTTTTACCCATCTAATTGTTATGTATCGTAGTTAGCCCCTTTGAGCCTGTAATCCTACTTCTTTGATAACTATACTGCAAGCATGATCCTTGTTTGGATTGACTATCTGTTTGAACATTCTGTCTTTCTTGAGAACTTGATTTTGTTATAAGCCTGTAAAAGCTAAGTTGAGGTATGATCGAGTTTTTGAGTGGAACTATTGAAAAAGGAGAAATGTGCATTGTTTAAAAATTTTTGAGGGACACTTGTAGGGAGTGAAAGAAGAACAAAGTGAGTTTGATTGAAGAAAAATCAGAACTTAGAAAAGAAACATATTAATTCCTTGCTAATGGTAGTTCTAATCTCGGTTATGCTTAAAGATATTGGATCTTGATATTGTTATATTGTGAAGGTTGGGGTTTGGTTCAACATAAGTATGAGGTTTGAATTGTTAATGTATGTGTATTAAAGTTCTCAGGGAGGTGTAGTCACTATTATCTATATGTATCATACCCGTCCTGCAACCTACATTGCAACCAAACTTGATCCTTGACTGAATGAGCTCAAATTAATAGAGTACTACACTACAGGCAAGCCTATAGCACGTTTTCTATAGCACATGAATTTTATTTCCAAGACTAGGTTAATTTCTTCTATCTTGATTTCCTATTTGTTCTCGAATTTTATCATGTATGGAACTACTCTCTATCTTTGGTGTGAGCTTGCGTAGGAAAGTTAATGTCTCTGGCCTCTGTGTTAGAGTAAGTGAGTGGGTTTTTTGAAAAATACATGGTGCTTTTGAGTCGAGTCTTGAGGCTAGGATGTTACGCTAGGGTGCCTAGTATGCTTTAAAAATTCTTGGCATGATGCGGTAGGGGATGTTGTCTGATGAGAAGGTCGTCTCTATGTGAAGTGCAGTTTGATTGCTCGAGAGCGAGCAACGATTTAAGTGTGGGGTGTTGATGGTAGGCTAGAAACCCGTATTTTAGTCATAATTTGATCTCTAATCACAATATTTTACTTGTGGTTGAGCTTAAATAATGGTGATTTGTGCTTATTATGTATTTTATAACTTGAAGGAAATGATTCCAAGCTTTTAAGACCACTTGGAGCTAATTTGAAGAAGTTGGAGCTTTGAAGTATGAGTAAAAGCCCAAGAAATTAAGTTGAGATCACGTTTGGGAGTCGAGGACCAAGTCTAGATGTTAAAAAATAGAAAAAAATATTACTTGAAAAGATGCACTACCGTGTCGCGCCATGCGCCGGGGGGCACTACTGCAAAATTCCTGCAGAGTGTAAAAATCAACTCTCTAAACTTCTCCACAGACGCACCGCGTGGGGCGGCGTGCCGTGCACCATGCATGTGCAAATTTTAGAGAGTATTTCTCCTACTTCGGATTGGGAAGGATATTTTCATCCTGGTTCGTTCCTACATGGTATAAATACAACAAACTACGATTTTAGGCGACTTTTTAACCTTGGAAGCTTTGGGAGAGCATTGGCTGCTACAAGACACAAGATTTCATCATCTTTCCATCAATTCGATACGGGATTTGATGATTTGGTTGTTGTTTATAGATTTGACTACTTTAAATTGCTTGAATTTATTGGAGGAGATTTAATAGAGTTTTGATTTTTTTCTTTATAGTGTTTAATCGAAAGAGGAACATCTTATTGAATATCATTGAAGCGTATGCCTTAGTTTATTTTGGTGATTCTTTGAAGTAATCGAGAGAGAGATTTCTGAGTTACCGTTTAAATTAAGATTAAGAAATATTCATGAGACGTTTCTCTTAGATCAGTCCTACCAATAGATTCTTGCAAGTTTCACCACACTCCACATTAGTTTATTTGAAAGATTTAGATTTAATAGAGATATGAGTCTGAATCGAAAGTATAAGCTAATCACCTATTGAATTCATGAGAATCGATATAATCAAGAGTAAAATATAAGAATATCATATCCAGAATAGCAGTCTTGCACCTATCATATTATCACCCTTATTTCTCATTTTGATATCTGCTAAACTCTAGTTCTTTACAGTCAATTGTCAATTGCTTTACTTTAGTAATTAATCGTAGTTCGTAATCATTCTAAATCAAGATATGATCATCCTGAATAGCAGTTAAACCAGAAATTACATGAATATTGTTTAAATCTAATCCATGTCAGTACGATAATCATGACTATACTATCTTTGACTAATGAGCATCAATTTCGTATTATGTTTTACGATCGTCAATCATGCATTCTCATCTTTAGCTTCCTTCCCTCACATAAATAAGTACCTCTCCAGTGGCCAAGAATGGCTACCCTAAAATAATTGGAAATAGTCAAAAATAATGAAACCAGTGGGAAAGATGAATTTCCTTCATGCACTGTTGATGACCAGTCTGCTAGTTGTAGAGTTATAGTAGTAGTCGTGGGACTCCAACATCGAGCTACTTGAACATTGATAGAGGCATCAAATTAATGCTTGCTCCCAGATCACATAAGGCTCTACCAACCTCGTATTTTCCAATCTCTAAGAGGATTGTAAAATAGTCTAGATCCTTCAACTTAGGCAGAAACTTACTCTTTACTCTACCACTACACTCCTCGGTAAGTGCAACCGTTTTAAACTCTGCCAACCTCCTTTTGTTAGCCATAATATATTTGATGTACTTAGCACATTTTGGGATTTCACAAAAAACATCAACTAATGAGAGATTCAGTTGAATTTGGCTCAGCATATCAAGAAATTTGTTGAACATCCTGTCATCACTTTTCTTATTTAATCTTTGTGGAAGAGGAGGTGGTGGCCTTGCAACAAGAGGCTTTTCACTTTCTTCAGTTTCTTTCTCAGCTTTTCCCACAGTTTGAGGAACTAGTTCGCCTTTAGGAGTAGATTTTGATTTCTTTCTCTTTGGGACTTTTTCTAATTCTTCGTCATTCCTTAAAGTTACAGCATTTACCAGAGGATTCTTATCTATATCATTGGGATGAGCCCCTATAGGTCGAGTATTTTTTTTGTGCTGCCAAATGCCCAATTTGCCTCTCTATATTTCAGAATTCAGTCCTTAATTGCTGATTATCTATTCGAAGTTGTTGATTAGCAAGTAAGATCTTCTTTAACAACTCATTATTAGTATCATCTGCCTGTTGTGGTAGAGTTTGTGGTATATTGAAATTTCCTTGAGGTCTGTTACTATTCTGATTACGCCCCAAGAGATGTTGGGATGGTTTCTCCAGTTTATATTATAAGTGTTCCCATACTGAGTATTCTGGTTCATCAGACCCTTGTTGTGCTGCCCCACATAATAAATGAATTCAGGATTCAATGGACAATGGTTACTCGTGTGCCTTTCTCCACATATCTCACAATATGTAAACATTTGTTGCACCTGCTGCACTTATTGTGCTTGTTGCATCGTCATCTTATTTACCTAATTGGCTAACTTTGCAATATTTTCTCTCATGGCTGAGAAATCATCAAGCTCAATAACATCTGCTGCCTATTGTTTAAGTGCTCTCCATGGTTCCCCATCTCCTTGCCAATTATTATCGTTAGCCATGAATTTGTTCAGTAGGATTTGGATTTCAGTGTGCTGTCTAGCCATGCATCTGCCTCCACAAGCTAAATCAAGATTCATCTTGGATATTTCGGCTAAAACATCAACAAAAGTATGACCCAGGACTTCATCAATCTGACAGTGGTGTGGGCAATCTATGAGTAGCTTTTTATATCTCTCTCAAGTTTGATGTAGAGTCTCACTTTTTATTGAAATCCCAAAATTTGGCTTCTCAGTGACTTTGTTTTCTCTGTGGGAAAGAACTTGATAAGGAATTTCAGTGCTAGATCATCCCATGTTCGGATTGAGTTTGCTAGCTCTTTGTTCAACCACCCCTTTGCTTCCCCCAATAGAGAAAACAGAAACAAGGTCAATCTGACATAGTCCTTGGGGACGTTCGGATAGTTGTATGTATCTATAATCTCCAAAATATTCTGTATGTGCCTCTAGGGATCTTCACTTGACAACCCCAAAAATAGCCATGTGGATTGAATCAGTTGTACCATGTACTACTTCAGCTCAAAGTGCTCAGTTATATCATGCTTCTTGATAGCCTGAGTCATGTTCGTGAGACTAGGCCTTGCGGCCTCAATCATCAGTCTTTCTTCATTTTCTGCCATCTCGATTGGTTGTGGTTGGACTGCAATACCTAACTCTACAATTCTTGCTCTTTATTCCACCTTCCTCCTTAAATTATAGAAGAGTCTTTCAGGTTTAGGTCCAAGTTAAGATTCAGGATCAGGAGGAGCAAGGTTGTTCAAATTGTTGCTTTTTCTTAGCATTCCAGCTGAACACTTGTAGAGTCAAAAACGGTCAAATAAATTAAAAGTAGAACCAAAAAAACTTATTTTAGACAAATAGCTAATTTTTAAATCCCCGGCGATGTCGCAAAAAACTTATTAGGTCCACAACGCAAGTATACGCGGTCGACAAGTAATAAAGTGATAAGAAAGTATCGTTCCCATGAGGATTTATGATTAACTATTTTTTAATCTAAGCTATTTATATATTTAATGCTCAAGTGAGTGTGAAGAAGATGGATGTTTAACTAAATTACTAAGAACTGCTAAGCAAGTAAGAAAATAAGATCGCAAGTAAAGCAAACAAACACCTGGGAAGAATTCAATGAGATGGAGATATTCCAGGGTTATGGGATTAACGTCTATCCTATTGTGTTTTTCAGGTTGATGCAATCACTTGACTTATCTAATTAGTTGGTTAGTAGAATTTGTTATGCTCACAAAGTCATTTCGACGTTTCGCTCGTCTATTCAAGCCAACCTAAGACAATATGTCTAAAAAAAAGAACAACAACAATAACAACCACCCAGTATAATCCCACTTAGTGGGGTCTGGGGAGGGTAGTGTGTAGGTAGACCTTAACCCTACCCTAGGGTAGAGAGGCTGTTTCCAAATAGACCCCCGACATCCTTCCCTCCAAGAACTTCTCACCTTGCTCTTGGGAAGACTCGAACTCACAACCTCTCGGTTGGAAGTGGGGGTTGCTTATCATCAGAGCAACCCCTCTTGTCATGTCTTAAAAAAAAAAAAAAAAA